>FTPT01000363.1:1446-43749 GCA_900156845.1 Coprinopsis strossmayeri
TCTCCACTCTTAGCTATAAGGTTTATCTTAGGATAACCTTCGAGAGAACTGCTCAACAACCCAGAACTCGACTCAGAACATTTGACTGATTCAACTGCTATTCTCAGTTGATCGAAGTCATAACATATATGTGAAGATTATGTAGAAAAAGACGATTCCAAATTGTCAAGATAGATGTGGGTTGATGGTTGGTCACTGGCGGTGGACTCGCCATCCGAAAAATCGCCATCCTCCTCGGACCCAATGACTGTGGAAAGAATGTTGATGGATTGAATAATCGGGTTCCCTGAGAAGGAAGATTCAGTGAGGCTTTGATATTAAAGACAAACAATTATGACTCACTGTCCTGAAGTCGGCAAGAGGAGATAACGCCAACCTACCGATCCAGACCACCATATCAAGGTCAGTGAGGACACCTTCCCAATCGTTTCTCTGAGCGCCATGCTTCCTTGATGATGAGTCTCCGGCCTTGGCCGGGGTCACGAACATCCCAGCATGTCGTCCCCCGGCTGCTGAGATCCCGTCGCTGGCAAAAGGGGATCTGGCCCTCGATGTCATAGACGATGTCCTTCCCTTCGGCATCCTTCGTCTTGATTGTGCCAGAAGTACCAGAATCATCATGGTCCCAGGCGATATCACGGTCGAGGCCGACTAGATCAGGGTTGTCTGAGGCCAGTCCTAGCACGATGCGAACGAATGCATCAGGGTATTGATGAATGTCGACGGGCTCAGAGTATTTGATGCCAGCGCGGTCACAGTGGAAGAAGCGGACACGGGTTTCGCTGAAAATGGTGCATCGCACAAAATTGTGATTGGGTTGACAGTTAAAGACTTGTCTGCAGGGAGAGGGGGGTAAGGATAACGAAGTAGACAAAATCACGGCTGTCCATACCTGGCATAGACACCCAACTGCCTGTTCTGCTCCTTGACGGAGGCAATTTTCTTGTCACACTTAACATCAACATATGTAAGGCCTTCTTCGAATCGAGGCTGATATTCCTTTGATTTTACGTCGGTGGGAGAAGGGTAAGCAAAGGATTGATCGAAGGCTGATATGGTGAGGGCGGGAGCACTCTTCGTAGAAGTCGCTTCAGCTTCAGAATGGTCGGCCATGATATTGTGGGTGTTTCTGGCAACACGACTACCTAGACCGGTTGTAGGAATATTGAAGTACGTCAGAATATCGTTAAGAAGAGTCGTGAAAGGGGCGTAGAGCACGCCTTCGCTAGCAGGCTGGGCAGGGATGTTGTGCCACCTGGATCCATCCCATTCCAACGATTGCTTAAGGTATTCCTCAATTTCCGCTTCGGTTGCAACATCACCAAAGAATTTCACTGAAAACTGCATATCTGAGTCAACAGTATACGGAGCGAGCTCGTCGCCAATCATAGGGATACAACCATATCACCACCAAAGGGTGAACAATGGTAATGGTAGAAGCCAACGAAGTCGCGTCTTTGAAGATTGGACATTCAGTGTCACTGCCAGTGATAACTGTACCACGTGATCGCGATCATCAGTCTGTAACCGAAGCCCCTAATTGGACTAGGGGCTTCAGTAACACAGTGCCTCGGAGAAATGCAAGGTTCCTTGTTCGACGCTCAGGGAAGAAGTTCTGTCCAGATGGTACTGTAGAGCATACTCTGGTGTAAAATATAAGAAGTCTCAGGACAGTTTCCTCAATTTTAATTTCTCCATTGTGTAGGTTGGACCCTGCATGGGTGAACGGTGAACCGCGATGGGGTATTGCTATACTGGGAGAATTCATCGAAGACCATTCTACGCCGTTTTTCAACGCTTAGGGAGCTCAAGAGTGTCGTCCGTACACAGGAGTACGGCCTCAGAGAGGCTTATCGACGTTCGAAACCTCCATGTGTCTTTGTCCCGAAAAGCCAATTCACCATTCTTGTAGATTCTTGTACGACCAAAAAGCCCTGAGATATCAAAGACTGGAACAATAAACCAACTGTAGGCAAATTTTCTGCCTAATAACATAGATACTCTAGCGCACTGTTAATTGCAACGACATAGCCGAGACCTGGGGTCCGTCCAAATGTAGTCAGCATCTAGATCCCTTGAAATCTTCAAAGGGAACAGGAAGTGGCGAAGAAGCACGGTCTGTGATCAAGGCAATTATCATATAATTAAATCGAAGGCTGTGGAAATCTCAGGAGAACCAATGCTAAATGTCTCATCAGTTCTGAGAACTGCTGTATACATCTCCAAGTTGCCGTAATTCAAGGTGGCCAGGAAGATATATTTATATGATTAGCTGTCCATACTAGTAACAGAGCACGTCAAGGGGTTAAAATCGAAGCAATACAATACACAGTTCATGATGACTCGTAAAAGCTACTAAATCGCGTATACGTAACTCGTAATTAGGCCTGCTCCTTTGTAGTAAGGTCTTCCTTTTCTTTGCTATCAATATTGGAGGGATACACTTGATCATCGACATCTTCTGCAATAAGTCGTCGGCGGTAGGAGAGCGATTGCCACGGGTAGACATTTTGATACATGCTATCAATTTGCTCCAATGAAAGACCTTTGGTCTAAGAGATTTCATTAATATAAAATGACGAACTGAAAACAATCAAGGACAAGATCTCACCTCTGGAACACAGAGCCATGTGAAGATCAGGCAAGCAAAACACGTCGAGCCCCAGATGAAGAAGACTTTGACTTCTAATCCTGCAGAGCCAGGTTCCGTGTTCACAAGGTAGGGAGTTGCGTAACTAATACCAAAGTTCCACAACCAGTTGCTCGCTATAAGCATGAACCGAATTAGTACAATGCAGATAGAAGACTACCTACGCCAACGCGCGACGCACCGACTGAAAGTGACATGGCCTTCGCACGGATTTGGAGAGGGAAGATTTCACCCGTGATAACCCAAGCAATGGGACCCCAGGTCGAGGCAAACCAAGCCTACATAGAGGAGTAAGATGCTGAAATTGAACCTTAAAATAGAGACTCACGATATAGATGCAGACAAATGCAATGAGGACCTTCTGGCCGGCAATATTCTCCGTCGAAATGGTAACGCCGACAATTGCAATGATGAATTCGCAGATAGTCATACCGGCAGCACCCCAGAGAAGAAGAGTGCGACGACCGAACTTCTCAACACCCCACATGCCAGGAAGAGTCATGAATACATTGACAATGTTGGTAGCGATGGTGATAAGGAAGGGGTCTTGGATACCAGCCGCCTTGAAGAAGGTAGTACCGTAGTAGAAAATGAAGTTGACTGTAATTAAAAAGTTAGGTATTGCAAGATGGCTGCGAAGAGTGAAGATACGTACTTCCAGTAAGCTGAAATAAACGGATTGGAACGGTGAGAAAGTGATACGATTAGAAGAGAAACAAAAGAACGCACTTGCTGCCACCTGTAAGGTTGGGGTAAAGACAGGCTATTGAACAAAGATTATAGATAAAACGTACGCTTGAATGAAGATACCAGTAAGAGTGCGGAACGCGATTTTGTTATGGGTGAACTTGAAGCAATCGAGGTAGGTGCTCTCTCCCAGAGCCCTCTCTTCATCTAGGTTGGCTTGAATTTCTTGGATCTCGCCGAGAAGCGCAGGATCATCCGCGGGCAAGCCGGTAAGGCGAGACATAGACTTGGCGGCATCTTCATGCTTGCCTCGCTTGATGAGCCAGCGAGGGGACTGAAAACGCGTATTAGCTCGAGTGCTGGCACCAAGATCCACGGTAGATATACCTCTGGAAGAAAGACCATCCCGGAGGCGAGAATTCCGGCCCAGATGAACTGAATAGCGATGGGAATCCGGTATGCCCTCGCTCCATCCATATCCTTGGTAGCATCGTTGACGACGGCGGAAATGAGCAGACCAATGGTGATCGCCCATTGGTACCCCGATACCACCGTTCCTCGAATCCATTTGGGGGAGCTTTGGCGAGAAAAATCAGTCAATTGGTGACAGATGATCTGGAAGGAGGTAATTCCTTACCACTCAGACTGGTACATCGGAATTAAGCAAGACACGAGTCCGACACCGAGACCGGCAAAGACACGCCCGACGACCTGCGAGCACCATACCGCGTGATCAATAAGGGAGACAAGGGAGGGTACTAGAAAGCTTACAAATAATGGAATGTCCTTGGAAGCCGTCTGCATAGCAATACCGACTGAGAATACCAGACAAGCAATTACCACACCCTGCATGAATAGCAATGGTCAGGTTGGAAGTTGAGGTCAATTCCCAGAAGAATAGAAGCTTACCCATTTTCGACCAATGTAATCTGAATTCGGTGTGAGTTGAATAGACCTGGACGCATAGGAACATCGGATGTCGAGGCTTACCAGCCGTGGGAGCGCCAAGGAGGGCACCAAAGAAGTTTCCAGCAGCCAAAATCGAGACGACCAGAGACTCAGTGGAAGAAGAAATACCAAAGCCTGTCGGGTGTTTCAAGTCTACCGGAACAGCGTGACCAAATTGCCTTAGCCACGCTCTCATTTCCTTGATACCGTTAATTACGCCAGTGTCGTATCCGAACAAGATACCGCCAAAAGCACTGAACGCTATGTGCAGCAGCCCCTATCAGCCATAGCGCCCAAGGACAAGACAGGATTATACAGACCTGTCATAAGGATACCTGCCCATTTGTTCTACAGTGGCTATCAGTACCGAACTCTTCCAAGAATAGTGTAATCCACATAACGAGCGAACCTTAGAGCCATGGGCGCCAATACCGGCACCGTCTGCTGCTGGACCACCTGGCATGATTGCGGGGGAAATGGGAGAAGATAACGGGGAAGGGAAGCCTTGGGGTAGCTGGATCTATGTAGGCAAACCCACGAGCAAGCGACCCAAATAGACCTTTCGGCGGCGCGGGCTTAGAATAGGCCATTCTTCCCCTTTTGTTCAAAGAGGCCAGTTTCTGAACGATCGATATACGAGTCTTTCGCAGTACCGTATGGTGCAGCTTTACCATGTGCTTCACTGTGTTTCATCTATGAATATCTATAAAAATCCTAGCGTTCGGGCCGTCGCACTCACGTAAACAAAATCCCATCTGGGAACACCCTGCGAACGTTCAAACGTTCAGGTACTGTCTGCTCGAGCGATGATTAACATATTATACATACATAGTGTAGTAATAATTATAAATAAGAACTCCGGAACGTAAGGAAAAAGACTCTCGCCATTTTTTTCGACTACATACGTAACGCAAGCGGAGGCATAGAACAATGCTGTTTGTCAATGTAGTTCCGATCGCCCGCAGCTTTCAACTTCAAAGTGCTCTTCTGATCCTTGCTCGGCGGGAACAGTTGTAGGCTAAATTTAGAGCCTTAATATCGCAAAAACACAGCCTGTTCCACCAGCTGTTGGACTGGGTGACGATTCTGTAACCTGCCCATCATAATCCTAGATTTGAGGCAGCGATATCGATGTCGTCTACGGCGATCTACGGCCGACTGGAACAGGCCGATCACGGTGATGTACATAGCGAGAAGTCAACCTCCCCATGAAACCCGTGGAGGTGTCCATCGGTTTCGGTTTCCTCAGGTGATACATACCTCGCCGTGCTCACAGTGAACGTCTTGTGCCTTACTGTTAGCAGACAGAGTGAAGGGTCAGTGTCGCTCCACTCACATCCATAATCAAAGTGCTCTTAAGGGTTCCACCTGACTACAAAACATACGAATACCCTAAAATTGGTAAACCAAAAGTTAATTTCACATGAGTCATGATGGCTTACGGCTCTGAAGTCAGCAGGCCTCCAAAGTCGATAAAAGTAGCCAACCCGGGTCCTCGCCTTTGCCTATGGAGGAAAGAAACCTCCGATGGCGTCCATAAAAGTCCGTAGGACCTGTAGCAATATGTGAACTTGTGAATGGGAGGACCATAGCTCGCCAATGTAATATGATGCTTGACGAGAGGGCATAGATCTCATACCACTACATTCCATTGAAGTCCACAGAGATCGGAGGTGCTCCAAAGGTCTTCCGAGTCGTACGCAACTATCTGACGACTATCTGACCCCCTGGGTGGGTTACAAATATTCATGTTGCGCGTAGTCTGGGCCCTTCCAGTGAGGTATTGATGCTGATGCATGAGGCCTTGAAGAGTTCCGATTATTTAAGTTCCGAGGTATGTTCCGTCGTGTTTAGGCCACGTCCACGCGATGTCAGGATCAAGCAATTGAAAGGTGCAGAGTTCTTGAGTCCACCATGGTACTCCTTCAGCGCAACACGACACTTGATAAGAGCTTGAGCATAGTCCTCGTCTTCATCTGCACGATGGCCACGCAAGTCAGGGGTACTACAAAGGTCCTCATACGCAATCGTTGCCCCACTCCCTGAAGTTCCGTTGCAGCTTCCAGCAGTTCCTACTCTACCTGATGACCTGGCTTCCTACAACTTATATCCTTGATCAGAAGTTCAGCTACCGAGTCAGAGTCTTCAAGACTAATGGAATCCCATTAGGTAGTCCCCATCCCAGCGAGATACCGATTGAGAGTCTCACTCGGCCTCGCTACCCTGCCTTCACTCACCGGAGTAGAACTCGTCATATCCTACACCCAGCTAACTTTAGTCCTCCAATGGATCTCTAGGTCGCTCAAGACGTTGCCTTTATTCTCCCTCCCCGCTCGAGCGCTGAAGTATATACTATTCATATATGGAGCTCGACAAGAGGGGGAAAAGAATCCTTTTGTTGCACATAAACGACGATGGCCTGCAGCCTCAGTCGCGATGGAGAAACAGTACCTAATCTGCAGAAAATGATGATCATGGAGTATGCAGAGCACGAAATTTTTAATAACACGCACCCGGCTGGGACGCTCGCTTGTGGCCACCCTTTAAACAATGAGACTGGGTACTTCTAAGCAAGAGGTTGGTGCCCGCGTCCTGGGCTGGAATTAAGCTAAGACTCGTATATGTGACCTCCTTATTTATTTATAAATGCTGTATCTATATATCTTACTAACGCCCCTCACCACTGAAAACATTCGCAACTGTGAAATCCGCCTATTTGACCTTAGAAAACAACGAGCCTATTGGACAGGGGTCAGCGCCTAAAAATAACAATGACCAATCAACGACTCGAATCTAATCTTATCTAGACGGGTAATCCCAGATTCCCCCGATAACACAGATTATCACATTGGATCCTATTGGATCCGCTCATCCACAACCGTGCATGCAATATACGCCCAATCCTAATCCCAATTCGAAGTCCTTCTTGATCCTCCACCACCACCATCCCCTTTGCCCTGTGACTTAGCCACGACACATAGCTATCGATGGCCCCCACCGACCCCCGCGTCTTCAAGATAGTCCCCACGACGCAACAATATGACTGGGGCAAGCTTGGACGGGAGGCTCTAGTAGCTCAGTTTGCTGAGGCGTCGAAGATACCAGGGTTCGTGGTCGACGGTGGCAAGCCCTATGCAGAGGTGTGTATGACTCCTACATTGTCTACGATGTATGTATAAAGGCGAGATGCTGGTAATCATGATATACGACAGTTATGGATGGGCACACACCCTTCATCGCCTTCAAAGGTCAAGGAGACTAGCGAGGTTCTCTCCAAGTATTTAGAGAGAAACCAGGATCTCATAGGATCTTCTATCATCTCTAAATTCGAGGACGCAAAGTCCGGAAGTCTGCCTTTCCTATTCAAAGTCCTCTCGATCGCCAAAGCCCTAAGCATCCAATCGCACCCCGACAAAGAAACAGCTCAGAAACTACACGAACAGTCCCCCAATATCTACAAAGGTGCGTGTATATCTACTTATACAGTTCGATTGAAATGTTCGACTCAAATGTAACACCGCGTTCAGATCCAAACCACAAACCAGAAATGGCACTAGCCTTGACACAGTTCCAAGCCTTATCCGGCTTCAGACCGCTCCCCCAAATAGCCCAAAACCTACGCGAAACCCCAGAACTAGCGTCAATAATCCAGCCTTCCATCCTCTCTTCATTCTACTCCCTCTCATCCTCTCCAACCCCCTCAGGCCAGCACGAGAAACAAGCCCTGCGCGACCTCTTCTCAAATATAATGACGCTCGACGAACCCACCGTCAGATCCACCGTCCAACGCATCGTCGACCGTTACACGTCCGAGAAGCTGGCCTCTACGGACGAAAGGGGAAACCCGAACCTCCCAGATCTCATCCTCCGCCTCCAGTTCCAGTTCCCCTACGATATCGGGATATTATGCCCTTACGTCCTCAACTACATCCACCTTTCACCGGGGGAAGCCATCTTTTTGGGCGCAGGTGAACCACACGCGTACATCTCTGGTGAGGCGATCGAGTGTATGGCCAACTCGGATAACGTCATTCGTGCGGGCCTCACACCTAAATTGCGGGATCTCCCCAATCTCATTTCGGGGCTGACATATGAAAGTGGAGGTAGCGAGCGTGCGGTGGTCGACCCTAAGCCCTTCAGCGACAAGAAAGATGGTACTAGTACGTTGTACGACCCCCCGATCGAGGAGTTTTCGGTTGTCAAGGCCAATCTGTCAAAAGGGGCGAGTGAGAAGCATAGAGCAGTTGATGGGCCTAGTATCGCCATCGTCACGAGCGGGAATGGAACGATCGCGTGGTCAGAAAAGGATGAGGAGAAGACACTCGAGTATAGTGAGGGTGATGTCTTTTTCATTGGAGCTGGGACCCCCGTTTCGTACTCGACTGGCCAAGGAGTGACGCTCTACAGAGCATTTGTCGAGGCATAAGGTGAAAATTGAATCGAGGAAGGGAATACAAGGATACCATTGTACCAATACAAATCGTGAATGGACACTGCTAGATAGTGATAGGTGTTTCGTTACTTCCTTTAGATTTATATTTCCTTGTTACTGGCTCTTGTCGCGTATGGGCCAGTCGAGTTATGCCGACAAGGTCGACTCGAGTTTACCATCTCCATACCTCAGTGCAAGTTCTTTTGCCATGTTCAACCAAGCTTTCCCAAGGTGCTTAAAGTCGTCCATCTAGTGGGGATCATCCAATCAGCAAATCCCGTATACGTGCGAAAGGGAACGGGGAAACCCACATCATTAAACACCTGCACGCTAACCCGCGTCCAGAACTTGCCATTGTGGAGGAACCAGGCCGAGTACGCCTTCTCTTTCTGCAACATCCACTCGTTGACAAAGGGGCCTACGTCAGGCGGGTAATTGACGTTGGTGGGGACGGGCAGTTCGACATTGACCTGCACATACGCGCCAATTCAAATGAAAATACCGGCGATAAATGTGAGAATCACGGCCAGTAGAAGGAAGAAAGAAGGGGAAGAAACGCGTACCATGCTCAAAGTGTATTTCCCTTCCGGATCCATGAGCTGGGTATCCCACAATTCGGCCAGGTACCGTCCGCCTTTAAGTGCGAGCTCGTGGGTGTACCGGTTGATCTTGTCTTCGCCGCCCAGCCATTTGCGGAACTTCAGAGCTTAGAGAAAGAAAAGCGCTAGGTGAAGAAACTTGTATAGCGATATGGAAGTGCACGTACCTTCCGGGATGGTGAGATAAGGAGTTTGGTTGATGGTCCCAACCCCTGGTTGTCAAAGTGTTCAGCACACATAAAGAGGAGATGAAAGGAAAGAGATGACCGACATTCAAATTGGACGAGGATGTTAGGATCTCCATTTCGATCATCCAAAGGGATGTAAAAGTTCGAAGTAGGAACCGTACTCTTGATAATGTGTTGGTTGCTAACAGCGATTGTCAGCACAAAAAAGTGGAAACGGAGAGGAGGAAGATCACGAACCGGAAAGGAATGTAAAGCACACAAGCCGATCGCTGGCCAAACAGCCATTTATGACAGTTCTAGGGTACGAGTCGCGATTAGCTTGACCACACCGATAGAAGAATAGCAAAGACAAAGACGTACAGAGAACCAAAAATCAGGCTGAACCTCCCCCAAATTGATATTCAACTCCTGTCCAAGCGAATGCGCCGCGTCAATCACACTCCATACATTCTCCTCTTTGCAGATCTTCACCATCTCCTTCCAGGGCAACAACACACCAGGATTAGAGATGATCGAGTCTATGACCGCCACGCGTTTATAGTTCGGACCGACTTGGGTTGCGGGAGACTTTAGGTAGGCTCTGAACTGTTTGAGGATTTCTTCGTGTGTCGTTGGGAAGGTCAGAGTCATTGATGATTTACGAGGATGAGGCGGGACGTCGCGGAGGTAGTTGAGCGTGCCGTTGATCCCGGAGTACGACGTGCTAACTATCCACCGAGGGCTCAATTAGCATACGCGCTGGGGGTGGTACAGAAAGAGATGAATACTCACAGCCAATAAGGAGATCATTATTGTCCCAAGAAAAATTTCGCAAAATGGTGTTAACACCTGTCGTCGCGTTGGTCACTAAGACGACTTCATCCGTATGGGCGCCAATGAATTCGGCCATTTGTCTTCGACTTTCTATCAATCGCGGCTGGTACGTCAGTCGGTGGAAGACATCAGGGTTGTGTTCGATCTCTTGCGACAGTTCTAAGGCTGCCTGGAGCACCGGTTTGGGCGCCGTTCCATAGGAGCCTCACGTCCAACAGTAAATGATTTACCAGAAAGATAAGATAATGAGGCGACATACCGTTATTCAAGTTCGCATACTCTGGATCTAATGACCAGAACTTGCGCATCGCGCGCCCAAATGGCGGGGGAGTCTGGCTGTACATCTCCTTCAGATCGATAAAGGCAGACATCTTGGGGTGACTGGGCAGCGTTCCGATAGATTCAAGGTCCTATATATATCTCATGGTCAGTCAATGATTGGCGGAACATCATGACTCGTTCCGGGCGAGGTCCGAGTCCGAGACGTAGATAACGTACATGTGATGCCGGCCGATTAAGTAATCTAGCCAAGACCCGTCGACTCAGGGGGACGACGAGGATAACGACCACCAGGAAGGCAGAGTAAGGAATTGGGAACGCCATGAGATGAGAGAATAGTTAATGTTCGATCTGAACTTTGTAGAGATACGGTTTTTATCTCTTTCCACTCAAATTTATACTTGGATCAACTGGGTAAGAGTCCTGACAGTGCCAGAATTGAACAACTGCTTGACTCATTCCAATGTTCGGAAATTGATAGGAAGGCTTGGTTTACTCACCGGTTTCACAGTTCGACGGGGCTTCCAATCGAGAATAGCCGAGGAAAATATTGCTGAGTCTGCAGAATGACAGTCACCACTTCATTAGGAGATTGTCCTTGGTGTGTCAACAAGATTCTGTGGCGCACTATTAGTTTGGGTAGCCTAGGTCTCTCCCTTGCGTTCTTGTGCGAGAACACGGACGAGCGCTTGGCCAAGGGAGGCAGGAGTGCTGAGGTTAACCATTTAAGGCAATATGTGGGAAGCTCCTCGATGGGAGACCGCATGGTAAAGAAGCCGACTAGAAGCTCATGAACGTTTTCCTGCCCTTCGCCTGCCTTCGCCCTTCTCCAGAGGTCGAACACAGAGAAGTCCTCATAGAGATCAACTAAGCCCAGTATTCGTTGAAGATGTCTCCTCTCCAGTTAGAAAATGTAAAAACCAGGTAAACACCAAGGTCCATCGTAAGTGGACCCTAAAGTAATATATAGGCCCCGAGCAAAATATGTAAAAGGATCAAGCAAAGTTCCATGACATGGCAACGCACCTCGAGACTAAAATAAGCCATCCAGGAACATTCCACGAACCAATGGCAATATTTTAGCATCGACACCACAGCGAACAAGCTCGCCTTAAGCCTTGTGTGCTGAGCCGCTCCTCGTCCGCATTGGCAACAAAATCTTTGAATGATGCGCTAAATCAGGCAAAATGAGGTTGCGAAGCGGATATTAGCCCCACTCAATTCTTAGTTTAATTTCAGTTTAATTTCGCCAGCCATGCTCGTGAGAGCGGATTGCAAGGCAGCGCATGTCACAGTGATGCCAAGTTTTGCGGCCGGCAACAAAACCATCAGTCGGAGCTCTAAGTCTCACCCCTAGTCCAAATGCTGTAGCGTCAAAGTTGGAGATTAAAACACAATTATATATGTCTTGGTGGATAACAAAGTTCTTAGCTGTAGAGCTGTAGGTTCTACGAGGAACAACTGTGGTATACAGCAAAAATCGGCGTCACGGCAAGATGCTATAATCGAACTCCGCTGATCTAAAGCCTTCACGAACTTGGTGGCATCATTGTGACATATGGTGCCTCAGACCAACCTCACACGCTCTCGCGAAATTAAACTGAAATTAAACTAAGAATTGAGTAGGGCTATTATGTACTCACAGGAATTCGGAGCCCGGAATTCTGAATTTCAAATTCGCCGCCTGCCACGTACCCAATACATATTCCACCCGCCCGCCTAGCATAGGAGCTGGAGAACGAGCGAAGAACCTATCAAATCTAAGTATACGAGATTCTTAGATCGGAAACTCCTTGAAAATTCCGCTACTAGCAGGAAGACGAAGGTGCCCTTTAGAAGGTCGTTGCCGAAGAACCTGGTTTATCCCCGTAATCTCCTGCCAGAAGACGAGGCAACCCTGAGCTAAATTATACCTGCGCCAAAAAGCCTATAAATTTTCAGTTTCCGTTTGGGGCAGAACATTCATGGGGAGAACCAGGAGGAGCACCGTCTGCGCGGTCACGACCAGTTACATGGCACGTGAATGTCACGGGGCCTTGTCACATCTCGTGTGACATCCCTGTACCATCCGACTTCCTGCTTAGGTTCAGAACGTCGACTACGGACTTTTCTGGCTTGAGAATGCGACCATAGGATTGATGAGCTACTGTACTGGCTTGCCCCTAGATGTACAGATGAATTAGCGCTCGTTTTAGCTCAATATGATGGCCGGGTTATGTATTCAGGATGTTTTCATTGCGCAATATACGCGGCGCTAAGTTTATTCTGATAAGCTACCCTTTCCAATCGGAAGCGTCTCTGGGGTCTGGTACTATACTGTTACAATGAGAGCCTATTCCATTGTACGTAGGTGCTGCTCCAATTGAGCTGTCGTCGGCCCACAGATCTAGGAGACAGGACTGATCAGAAGAGCCATCTGACCTTCGATTTAACTTCGACACCTTGCGGATCCTGTATTTATCAAGGTCCGTAACGACCGAGGGGACTTCACCAGCTCCGGATAGGCGGTGTTCTCTAAGTTTCGTGTGTAGTGTATACTATTACCAAGAAAGCTTCTTCCCTGCGGCAATGACATCGCGTCCTTTAGTTTTTTCTCTCCTCGTTCTCATACCATTGGGGCCGGGGTCTTGTACCTATAAGAACCTCGAGATCCCATAGCTGGGAACTCCACCCTCTTCTTCCTTTTTTCGGCGTCAAGCTCTTTCACTCTCTTTTTTTGTTTGGTTCTGAAGCGAGGATGGACAGCGGTCGTCCGTTCGTATTGGATAATACGTAGGCAATACCTGACCTTTGGTTGAATTGTGAGCTCATTTTGTCGTAGATTTGGTGCAGCCTTCCTTGGAATGGTCGTGGCTGCCGAGTAAGTCGATTTCCTGATACATCCGTTTTCTCGATAACTCATCTTCATCGGTTCTGCAGACTGCATGGATGTTAGTGGCTTTTGCTACCCCACATGGAACTTCACTAACAGAGGGTTCACAGTGTCCTGCCTTCAAGCGTGGTACTACTACAGTAACTGGGAGAAAGATCCGTTATCGACCAAGTGGCTCGTGAGTTAATGCCTTCAAACGAATTTCGGCCTGGTCAATTGATCGAACCTACAACTCACATTACTAGGTCGGCGCCGTCATGTTCTTCGATACAATTCATCAAGCTTTAATTACACACACCGGTATGCTCTAATACATTCCTGTAGACACTACCTTTCACCTTTTTGCTTCAAGTCTATACCTACACCGTCACAGATTGGGGTAACGCGGGGAAGTTGGATACCCTTGTTTGGTATGCTTACTTTGGCTCTACCTCAACCTCCCGCTCACCTTCGCCGTTATTGCAGGAGCGTCCTGGTGAGCTCAGATTTCCTTCGTCATGCGGAACCTTTGGTAACCCAACCCGGACGCAGGTCGAGGTTCTCTTCAATGTCAGTTCCCTGATTTCTAATTGCTTGGCTATTCGACTGATGTCCTTTGTCGCGTTCAATAGGGATTGACGGCACTTCTAGTTCAAAGGTACCGTTTACCATATATTTAAGAAGCCTTCCATGAATCTTACGAATAAATTCTAGTTTCTTAGCACGACGTGTATGGTTGCGTACGTTCTCGTCCTTCTTAGTCGACTCCGCTTCCTCACTGACCCACCGGACAAGTGAGCAACAAAAGCTACTTCCTAACCGGTCTCGTGGTAAGCCGCATAACTCCCTTAGAAATAGCCATCCGTCTGATAGGACCAACACAGTCCCTGCTGGTCGCCGCTGAATTCGGTAAGCGCCAAGTGCATCCATTCCGTCAGTCAATGTTGCTCAAATGTGACCTTTCATGTCTGTCTAGTCTGTGTGATAGGTCTGTCCAACTCACTTCATCTCCACTTTCCAGACTATTTTTTACCAACATCTATCATTTAGTCTTCACAGCCGTCTCGTAAGTCCAACTACCTTCCGGGCGATCACGCGCTGGTACAGTCAATCTGAGTCTGGGATGCTTTAGGATGAACTTCAAGACGTTCACCAAGCTCGCTGATCTAGAGGTACCGGAACTCCTAGTAACCTTAACCGAAAAAACTTGCTGACCTGTCCTCGTAGTCCCTGTCGATAACGGTAAACGCACTCGCGGCTGCGGGCGACGTTCTTATCGCCGCTTCCCTCTGCACAATCCTTCACCGTTCCCGAACCGGCTTCCAAAGGTAAGCCATTTCCTACATTTACTCCACATCCTCGCTCGCCCGTTAATTGCCCGACGTTCAACGCTGACTTCTTGCCATCGTAGATCTGATACCATGATCAACAAACTGGTAATTACATTTCCTTTTTAAATTTCTTTCTCCCCAAGTCCGAGTCTTCTCATCACGCTTCGCTCGTTAGATTCTATTCTCTGTCAATACTGGTTTCTTGACGAGGTGGGTATTTCTTTCTTTGTATTTGACTTGGGTTATTGGCTGACTTGAGACTGCTCGACGATGCGATATTATAGCCTTTGTGCGGTTGCTTCTTTGATTTCGGTAAGTGCTCGATACTCGATACTTGTAATGTCCATGACTGACAAGGTTGCAGATTACTGTGGCAGGCCACACTTTCCTCTACATCGCTTTCTTCTTCTGCATCGGTCGACGTAGGTCCTTCATTCATTCAGAATATCTCTAATCTGGCTAATCTTTCATGTAGTATACACCAACTCCCTCCTCGCCACGCTCAACGCGCGCAAGATGATACGAGAATCAGGAGAGGGAGTCAACAGTACCAGCGATAATTTCTCCTTGTCGTTACGAGACAATGGTCTTCAACCTAATAATCAGATTGTGAAATCGAAGTGTGCGACGGCAGTTGGGGTGTCGTCGAGGGTTAGTCAATTCGTAAGTACCCGATCTTCCTTCCCTTCTCATTTTCCTTTCCTCCTGTTTCTTGTACTTGCTCATCGTCGCTCACTGTGACGTTCTGAACACGCTTTGAACTCTAGAGACATATCCATAATCCGACGAATATCTCGATCAAGATTGATACCACCAAAGAGTTTGCGACGGACTCTGATCAGGAGTTGGATGGAATCGAAAAGGTAATCTTCCGTTTTTTGTGTTCTAATCGGAACTTACCTTTCTTTTATGTTTGCCCTGAACTGACCTTTTGGATCTTCGCGTAGGGAATCAACATGAACGCATCGACCAAGGACATAGACATGGATCGACACTACCAAAATGTCGCTCTTTAGTCTGTTACACTCTGGAGGGTAGATTGGGTGTGTTGACCCCCGACCGTTGGGACATGCCCACGATATATCATTTCTGAACTTTGATCTCCGCCTCGCCATAGTTGTGTATTTTTCAATTCTGCATATTATTTTTTCATGGGCTGTGATTTATTGCAAATGAATTCTGGTTTTTGGTCGTATGGACTACTATAAATAACTGTGCATAGGTTATTTTCGTGTGCTAGGTTTGGCTTCGGCAATCCAGAGAATGGGGCGCCGAAGTACCTCCTGGTTAACCTAGCTGCTTGGGGCAATAATAGGCCTCATTCGTTGTCCCATGCCAAGCAGGCCTTCCTTCACGCAGACGAAATCGTTTTGCTCCCCTGCTGGGAAAACTCTAGGGACTCAGTTGCCGCTGTATATCGCATAGCCTTCTAAGTTTGTGAGATCCTCGTTGGTACGACCACAAACAAGATATACGACACGGTTACCGACGTCCTGCAAGTTGCCATCCAAGGTATCAAAATTAGAATGAAAGGCTACTAATTCCATGTCTAAGTAGAAGGTCTGAGAGATTTGACGGTGTATTAGCTTTGGATAATTTGTCGAACCAGTGACGATGGGAAAGGGCGACGTAGGTTTCTCGTTAGAGTTTCAGACGCGCTTGACGGGTGAAGGCGTAACATGATGGGTTTGGGCGGGGACATGGGTTCTACTATGGCGAAAAAAATGAATACCGTGCCAATAGCTCGAGGATCGATCCATTTGGAAATAGAGACCTTCCGATGGGTGGCATCTACCAACTTTTGTCCCACGTAGCAACCATATGTGCTTCGAATTAAACCCTACCTGATTGATCATAACTGGGTGTACAAAGAACAATGGAAATTGAATGTTGCAGCTATAATTAGGGGTTTGCAACCATTACAGGAAGTTGACCAGGCAATGCCTTCCGTGCATGAATAATCCACGCGTCTCCTAATTTATCCGAGCCATCCCCTTGGATTTCTAAATGAAGTGGTTTTAGGGGCCTGGACAATGAAGAACAAAGGAAGGTTAAGGACTCGTTGCCGCCCATTACTGATCATGATTTTTGCGATCGCTGAACAATGGGGACCCTGAATGGCTGGTCCCATTAGCCAAAATAGGGGTAGAAGAAGCACGAGAACGGTCACGTGGTGCAGCCATCAATGGTGGATTGCCCAATCCTGGACGCGACCACGTTGAACCTCTACCTCGACCATTGTTCGCGATTCTGAGCCCGAAAACCGTATAAATACGCCCAGGAAACAGGTGAGTTCTCCCATCTCCACGACATATCATGGACTCAAAGACTCCCGCGGCAGGCAACTCAGGTGTCCGCAGTTCAACAGAGCTTCCGAGTCCACTGTTTCTTGGTGGCCTTTCAATCTTCGCTGGTGAACCTGTGTGCGAATCTATACCTGACTCAGAGTTTCGTACCTCTGAGAGAACTGGTGGTGGAGACACTCTCGACGATCCTTATTCCCCAAGTCTCACAGAGTTACCAACGACACCAACTAGGGACCCATTACCATTGTTTGGCAGCTCACCGCTCACGCCCCTGCCCCCTGATCATCTCGAAAGCAGTGGAACATCACCATCTTTATCTTTTAAGCCTCACGAGTTATCGCGCAACAAGTCAGGTGCTGAAGACCCTCTGGTAGCCCCTGGCGATCCCCCTTCCCCGAGTGCCACCGAGTTACCGAAGACACCTACTGGGCGCCCTTTACCATCGTTTGGCAGCTCGCCGCTTACACCCCTCCCTGACTATCTTGAAACTAGTGGAAGCTCCCGGGCCTCCTCTACTGCCCCTCACAAGTCATCGCGCGACAAGTCATCTTTCACATTCCAATCACCTCTAGGCGCCGACTTAGTCAACGCTGTTCGACTACACCAACCATTCTCGATGACATCGTCTACGCCTATGTCTGGCTCTAACATACAGTCAGCAACTGAAAACATTTCTACCCAGAGGAACCTGATTGCTGCTGAACTCCTCCCGAATCGAGTGAACTCTGACCTAGAGTTTGCGACGCGCTTCTATAGGCTACAGTCACTCGCAACTGACAATGCCCTCAGTGATTATATACGCGGTTCGGCCTTCTACGACAATGAATGCGCGAGGTGGGAACTTCCAGAGGCCCCAGAAAAAGAGGCCGATCTGTATGATCACTTCTATAAGCTTATAGCCGACATCCTCAGCCACTTCGATTTAACCAAAGACCTTCCTGGGCACCGACAGATTTGGGATACCAATGCAAAAAGGCTCCGCCACTCCGAGGCGACAGGCACGACCCGATACAGCTCCCCCGACATCACCATCACCGGTTTCGACAAGGCGTTCCCCCGCCACGTCGCCATCAACGATGTTACGAGCTATGAAAACTTCGTCTCCTGCATAGACGCAAAGCTTGACAAATACATGGACAGTATCCAAGAGCAGATCGGCCAGTTGGGTGTCTACGCTCGGTATGTCGTGATTTATTCCTTCTGTTTGTATCTGTAACTGACTAGTATTCTCTAGGCAAATATTTAATTGCCAGCCCAACCGCAACTTTATTCGCTCTGCGATCCTCAGCGAGAATCGCGCCCGATTCTTCCATTACGATCGTAGTGGCGTCAAGTTTTCTGCACTGGTCGACATCCATGCTCACCCGGCCGATTTTGTACGTCTTATTCTGGGACTGGCTTCTACCAATACAGAGCTTGTCGGGTTTGATCCTACCATTGAATGGATCCATGGCAAGAATGAGAAAGGCGAACCAACTGTTCAAGGGAGAATCACCGTTGAGAAGGAACAGGGTGTATTCGTCACATATGACATCAAAGGCCCTGTACCCACCTTCCAACGCCGCGACTTAGTTGGGAGAGGAACGACCTGCTGGACTGTGATAACTGAGACGGGAGAAGAACTCTTAATCAAAGAGTCTTGGCGGTCTCAGGGTAGATGTGCGGAATACGACCTTCTGGAAGCCGCAAAGAATGTTCCTGGAGTTGGTCAGATCTTAGGTTATGAAGATGTTTGCAGCACCTCCGATGATGATTTCCGTGGGCCAAGAGCAAATGAAGACACGAACTTCGTCGCTCGTACCAAGTGCCGGGTTATATTAGAGAAGTATGGCCCTCCGATTCACAAGTTCCAAAGTGTTCTGCAGGTGCTATATGCATTTTTAGATGCTATCAAGGGTAAGAGACATCTCGCGAGGATTACCTACCTCTGTAGCATGTTCTAACTGTCGCTCTCAGGCCATCGAAATCTCTACTCGAAGAGTATTTTGCATCGGGATATCAGCGCCAACAACATTCTCATTGGTAAAGATGAAGACCCTGGTTGGCGTGGCGTCCTGATTGATTTGGATATGGCTATATTTCTCGATCGTCATAGAGGACCGGCTGCTGACTTCAGAACGGTAAGCGATTTTCGACCGTATTGATATCAAACACTGATTTGGCGTAGGGCACCCGCATGTTCCAGTCGATTCAGACCCTCAGGTCGTTCAATTCCAAGGATGGAAGATCTCTAGCTCATGACTATCTTGATGACTTGGAGGCCTTCTTCTATGTCTTCTGCTTTTTGATCTTCGGATACTCGAAAACAGGCAAACGAGGAGATCATCCCGCTTTTTTCCTCGGTTGGGACGACAATCCCGTTTCTTCTATGAATGCTAAGATCAGTTTTCTTGTCCTTCCCGTCTCCTCAACACATCTCGACGAGATCTCATGGGGCGAACGATACATCCAACTGTTCGAGGATTTCAAGGGATTCACGCACAAGATTATGCAAGAGAAGACCCTTGTTGCAACCGGAAGATCTGACGCAGACGCCAACCAGCGCCTTACACAGCTTCACGAAAACATAGACTCTCACTATGCCACCGTGATTGGGTATTTCCAGTCAGCTATAGACGATATAATTGCCGAGGGGGGCGAGGACGCACAACTTCCAAAGCGACCAGCCAGTCCCACCGAGGCTATCGGGAGCGAGACAGTTTTGCAACTTGTTGACCATGCTACTGAGACTTTCCCTCAGCCTAACTTTGGATCTGTTTCGGGGTCGGGAAAACGAGCATCAGTGGAGGACCCCGAAGATTCGCGCCAGTCCAAGAGGAGCCGTCGAGTAGCGGCTCAGGCTCAGGCTCTGAGACGATCTTCTCGTTTGAACCCACGCTCCAAGCATGCGTGACGATACGAATGAAAATGTGCTCCGGAAGATTGATGTAGGCCTTCCTTTCAGCCATTTCCCAAAGACCCATCGTCAACCCAAGTTCTGTGTTTCCCATCATCGGCTTATCCTTCCGTTAAGCTATACATGTTATCGGTCTGTCTCCTGTCACCTTATTTCGACTTTGGCAATCTTTCTACTTGCGTCATATGCTTAACTATTTCTTCTATGCTTTTGTCCTGGTTGTTCTTATACCATACATCTTGCTAATTTCTTCGCCTTCTGACTTCAAAACCTTATCACGTGTATGGCACATTTCAATATGGAATGGTACCCTCATACCTTCATGGCATCATGTATTATATCATGCACCCATATGTATATTATCATCGGCATTCGGAAATGCACTTTCAATTGGACCTTCGAGCTTCAAGGAGCGATGATACTAAGTCTTGCCCCTATTAGTATTACATATACTTATGAGTAACGGGATCACGCGTCGCGGACTAGGGTCCAGATAGGAAGTTCACGCGCTGCGATTGGGATGAAAGGCACCAGTAAGAAAGAAGCAAGCAGCCTTCCCCTTACCCCCAGCCCATCTTATTGGGTGTGTTGACCCTCGGCCGTTGGGACATACTCGATATATCGTTTTCAAACTTCGATCTCCTATCTCTTCATAGTCGTGTATTTTGCCATTTTGCATATTATATTCTCATAGGCTGTGATCTACTGCAAATGAATTCTGGTTTTTGGTCGTACGGACTACGATAGGAGGCCGTGATAATCTCAGGCTAGAGAATGGGGGGGTGCTAAGTCTTGCCCCTATTAGTACTGCGGAAGTGACCAAGATGGGGGTTGACGCGTTGACGCGGCCGCGCCGCCACCGACCGATGTTTGGCAGGTGTTCTGCGCCACAGCCATTGTTCTGCACTGAACACCCACTAGCCTTCATATACCTGCTGCATAGTAGAGAAGTTGGGCGCTATCCAGACCACCCGTACCCTCTTCCGTTCGTTCCTTCACAGCATACTGCTGAGGCATTCACCTCATTGCCTCGGGCGCTTGCCCGTCGCACTGGTTCGGATGACAATGCGGATGATGAGGGGCAGTCTCAGAGCAAACGACCCCGCACTGAGGCTCCCACGACTAGTGATCATACTTGCAACGGACACAGCCTTACGTCCGAATCGCTTTCTAGTGTTTCCGAGACGACATCGAGGCCCTCGAGAGCGATTTGAAGACTGAAAGAAGTCCACCCGTCCTTGGGAGGTCGCTGGATGGAATTACTGAGATCTTTTCACCACATCTTTTGCCAGATCCTGCTTACCGAGACTAATTTGGAAACCCCTTCCTCTCGCTGGAGGAATTGTACACCAAAATCATTAATCTCTTCAATAAAACCATCGTGAATATCGAACGTATAAGCGCTGCGGCCTGGTGTTCTTACCAGGGTTCGGATAGGCAGTGGCGAGTATCTCGTATTCTAGTCGGTAGTTAGAAACAGGAGGATATGGTGTCGTTTATTGATATCAAAATGGGTACAGAGAAATATATTAATGGGGATATTGAATCGTTACGAATTTGAGCAGACTTCATGTCAGGGGTAATCGTCCACCAGTATCACAATCGCAGCAATAGACCTGCCACCATGAGTAACATCCCCAACGCTACATCAAGCCTATTCTCGTTCCCTCGAGACTCTGCCTCTTCACGGGAGCTGGCAGCTCCAGCAAGGACCTGGGATATAGGAAGAACGGTAGGCGGGAGCATATGTTGAGGTTCAATTTGGCCTGACCCAATCATGACTTGAACCCCAATAGACGGAACGCCATTCACGACGACAAAGAGGAACGCTGGACCTGGGGGATATAGTGCTGCATTTGGAGGGAGCTGAGAGACGTGAAGGATCGCGGATTTGTTTCCTTGGAAAGCTGTGAATGATGATTGTAGTTCGAGGAATCTTTGACCCATGTTCTGGTAACAGGGAAAGAAGTTGATGCTCAACACATTGCAGGGAATATATCAATACAAATTCAGGCGCACCATCGAGTGAGTAGAAAACCCAGTTCTGAGTACAACAACGGAGGTTTTGTTTACGTTGTTGATGTCTCCGGATATGTCATCGGAAGTAAGTTCCACTTCGAAGCCCTGTCCTCCGTATGTCAGCGTGTAAGGCAGTCCTCGTGGTTGAGGTCGCTTTTTGCTGTAATAAGATGGATAGAACAGTTCTGTACGGTATTCGGTTGGGTATCTGCCGCCAGTCTGATAGTCTGAATTAGGATTAGAGCCAGATACGAGGACGGAACCTTGATATAATAATGAGGAATCCTGTATACCAAAGGAAGAGAAAGACAGGACGAACCATCTGCTAACAAAGTAGCGGACGAATGGTACATCCGAGGAATAGTACTGGCACTGAAGCCATCTCTGGACCAGCGTTTACCAGAAGGAGCCGATGGGTTATAGAGAGCGGGTGTTAGGATGGGTTCGTCAGCGTAGGATTGTCCAACGGCCCAAGAGTCGTTCCCATAGCCAGCAGTTCCTATCGCAAATTTTTGTACAAGTGAATAACGCATATAAATCATGTTATAGTAGATCAAACTTACCTATTCCAGCACCGTTCAGTCCTAGGATAGTCCCGTCGGGCAGGTGGATAAGATTCAGCATGCTCCTTGCTTCGAGGAGGGGATCGTCTTGGGTATAGGAGCCTGAAACATCCGGGGAAATAGTCACACAAGAAGAAGACGGTTGTTGTTGAATGACGACAAAGTCTGGAGCGAGCCATCTGCGGAACGCGGTGTAAGCGTTGAGTGTAGAAGAAATTTATGAATCTATACTCGCCTATTCGAAGCGACATCCGAGCCCCCACAAAATAAGACAGTTGCGGTGTAATTGTTACGTGCCGTCAGTGGTAGCATAACACTGCCTGCACTAGCAGGGTATACCCGAACAGCATCAGGGATGTTGTCCAAAGGAGTCTCATGGTTAGTCTTGTAATCCAGGAGGGCCGTCTCACGATTGGACTGTATCAAAATATTTCCGGACGGAAGTAACCAGATGAGGGGGTACAAATTTGCGGGCAATGTCCTCTGAAGTATTGGAGAGGTGATAGGAGCACTACCGTTGCCAGGAGGAAAGAATTCGTATGTGGGGTTGTCTTGAAATGCTTGGTTGACGTAACCGCCGAATCGACACCCTCCCAGCTATATATGGATGGGTTGTAGAATGAGATATAGGATTGTAAGACTGGGCATCGCAAAATTAATAAAAATACGCACGATGATGATCCCTCCATCTTCCAAGGTCTCACTTGAAAGTTCATATAGTCAACGACCATACTTATAAAATTATGCAAAACACACACAGCGATGGGTACCATCGTTGGGAGGACAGATGAGGCGACATTCTCCAATCACATTGAGCATCATTGCATGGGTCCAGGAGCCTTTGTCCAAGGTTAAGCACAAAATCAGACATGAAGCCTCGGGTAATACCGTATCCTGAAATGATTTGTTGGTCAGAAAAGTGAGGGTTGATTGTGGGACTAGCCACTCACGATTGCCTGCCGTCCGGATCGTCATACGGTGCCCCCCCATCTTGTCGTGCGGCAGCCTCCCCGCCATAGGTGACCGCTTGGTTGCCCCCAACGTTTATCCAAGTCCCATTTCCAAGGACACTCCCTCCCTGAAACAAAGAAACCTTGAGAATATGTCTGGGCGCAAATGATACTTCTGACATACCGCGCAGAACGCATTTGTGACCACGTCCATTGGTCGCTGCTGGTTCTCCGATAGAGCCCACTCTGGACAAAAGAGCGATTAAATTGATAGTGCGTTGCGGAAAATGGGATATTACCGGATCCCCAGGCTGGGTGTCCATTAATCTGAGTGGGGTTGTTCTCGACTTTGTCAATGAAGTATACGACGTTGGGACTCCCGACGAACATCTACGGGTTTCGTTAGAGACGAGCTTGAGCTTGATGATTGACTGGGCATACCTGCTGAGCGCTGACAAGCGAGTCGCCGATAATCTCGAAACCTCCTGGAACGCCCTTGCGTGGAGGTTGCCCAGGAACATCCTGGGTCTGTGCTCGTATAACCGGGCAAACAGCTACACCTATAAGGAGACTCGTCCACATGTTGAGCTCTCCGCTGCGTTAAGGCCGAGTGTTTGACGATTTAGGGAATGGGTTATTCTGTGAAAACTCGAAATAGAATGAGGACTGGGGAATTATAAAGGCACAGTAGGGGCTGACTGACGACGGTCCCTGTTCCATGACAGCCTCCTCTTGCTTGCTTTGGAGAACCAAGACCATCTGAATCTCATCCCAACGCTTCTTGACTCGGATCATGCCGCTGAACTATGACGCTTTGGATGGCTTGCCCCTTGCGAGATAGTCATGGCGTGCCAAACATCCACGGCTTCACGCTTCAGGTTTCTCAATGACAGTAGGGTTGAGGAAAAAAGGAGGAAGACTTTCAGAGAGAGAGCGTGTGTGTTTCCAGCCGTGGAATATCGTAATCCACAGTGGCCATGGCGGGCAACGATAAGTAAGTAAACCCCAGCTTGAAGCTTGAAGTGGAGTTTGCAAGTGACGCTTTACGTAATAAGCGCCGTCCCAACGGTGGGAGCCTCAACGCCTTTCTATTCCCAATGGGACCCGTTTTTCTGACGCTGGGAGATGAGTGTAAGCGAGATATTTGGGCATCACATACGCTCAATAATAAACATTGAAGCTAACGGCCGATGCCAAACACCGCCTTTTACCATATTCCCCAATACAAATCGAATCTAGTTTAAAAGCCTAGAGACTCGGAGGTAGCCGAGAGACACTTCTAATATGAGCGTCAGCGGCTAGGGTGCAATGGCCCCGAAATGGCCTCATGATAACTTGAGAAGCTCATACTGAACTGCCTCATTTACCATGTAGCGGTCCGGATTAACCGCGTGAAATTTTGCGTACATCTAAGTCGTACATATGTACCCTACTTGCCCACTTAAAATCTGTAGAAAACTAGGGCATGATCTGATGGATTTTATTTTAATTTGCACATCATAATTGAGCTACTTCCTAGCGCAGAATGTACACGCAGATCACGGATCACGTCGATGAAAATCCCGTATCAACGCTGGCCAGGCTACTTACCCCCCACGTCTACCAGCTTCTGCCCAATGTCCATCAACTGAATTCACGGTTTCACCATTGGGCTTGTAGCCTGTTTAAATAAAGCGACAGGCAGACTGCCGGTTTCGTTTTTCTTCCCATCTCAGCAATTACCTGATGACAAGCGAAGAAAGAAGACCTGTGACAACTTCCTTCCAGGTGGATGCAAACGTTCCACAGTTCAACTATCTTGGCGTGAAGGGCTGAAGTTACCAAGAATGATCCACCGAGCCCCCGTGCAAACTGAAACCTGGTAGAACTGTCAAACCGTGACAGCAGAAGATGGAATATGGAATAACTGAGGCTTATTATCGGTTGGCAATCAATATCCAAGACAAAGCTACAACACGCGAAGCATGTTCAAATATGAATACATTGCCCCTCTTGACTTGGAGCGGCTGGGCGGCACCGTTGAAACTGTTTGCTCAACTTCTTCAAGTTCTCATGCGATCCACGCGACCAGTGAAAGATGCCGAAGAAAAGCTAGGAACAGTGGAGAACGATCGTCGATATAGAAGATTAGGGAATCTATTCCGAATACATACGCAGACAGGTACCACGGTTAATGTATGTGCCTGGGCATCGGATACATACGAAAACCCTGGTCGGTCACGAGGGTTGTTCTGGTGCGCAACAACATGGTATGTAGCTTCTTTGCTCCCAATTCTGTGGGGCCATCGAGAAATTGTTCCCTAGGGTCTCCTAAGACTCGCCTCGAGAGCGAGCATGGGAATGGGAACTACGGAGCCCCATGGCACGGCCCACGGGTAAGTCTCGGATCCCTACATCGATCAAACATGGGTACCTGCTCGGCCCGTCAAGGTCCTGTTTCCTAGCTTCTCCGGAGCCGTACGTGGCACAGGACTCAATAGCAAAAATATATAATTTTGAGGGATGCTATAAATAAAACTCTCCTCGACACCACCCGGAGTTCAAAGAGAACATAAATATTTGAGGGCGTCCAAAACCAGTCATCGCCATTCCATTCCTGTTTAGCTCTTTGCTTGAGCCGCGACTTCCTGTCAATTCAGTTACTGCTACCGGATCTTACCCCATGCCACGTTTTCCCGTACTTCTATTTAGAATGACGCACGCGAACGACATGCGTTTCTCCGTCAATCGCCCGAATGGTAATGGAATTTGAATTGAGCGTTGTTACTGTCGTCAAGATGCAAAATCACAGCTCGTCTTGTGAAGGGGGTCGCACAAGGACGTGCCTCCATCCGAAGTTTTTGCTTGCAGTATTAAAAGAGATAGCCGACCTTTGGGTCAACACTCGACTCAACAGTACACCCCAACTGTGCGAGACAAAATCAAACCATGAAGTACTCCTTCTCATCTCTCGTCGTCGCTGCTTGCGCAGTCGCTGGCGCCGTCGCCTCTCCCGCCGCTAACGTCACTGGCCTTCAGGCTCGTGCCGGAACTCCCAGCGCTGAGGGTACACACGACAACTTCTTCTACTCCTGGTGGACGGATAACCAAGGTACCGCATACTACACCAACCAGGCCGGGGGCACATACAACCTCGAGTGGTCCGGCAACAACGGCAACCTTGTCGGTGGAAAAGGATGGAACCCTGGTACTGAGAATCGGTAAGAGCACCTGGCTTTCCATTGAGTAATGGTTTGAACTGACCCATATGCGATAGAGTGATCAGCTACAATGGTACCTACACGCCTAACGGCAACAGCTACCTCGCTGTCTACGGCTGGACTCGCAACAAGCTCATTGAGTACTACGTCGTCGAGTCGTACGGCACCTACAACCCTGCCTCAGCTGCCTCGAGGAAGGGCACCGTCACCTGCAACGGTGCAAGCTACGATATCCTCTCTACTTGGCGTAACAACCAGCCTTCTATCGACGGCACAGCGACCTTCGAACAGTTCTGGTCCGTCCGAAACCCCAAGAAGAACCCCGGAGGTGCCATTAGCGGCACCGTTGACTTCGGTTGCCACGTCCAGGCTTGGCGAGGCGTCGGGATGAACTTGGGCACCAGCCACTACTACCAGATTGTCGCTACTGAAGGATACTTCAGCAGTGGAAGGGCCACCATCACTGTTAGCCAGGGCTCAGGTGGTCAGCCTTCTACACCTGTCACCGTTCCTTCTACACCCGTCACTGTTCCCCCTTCCACAAGCGCCCCCGTTTCTACTCCCACACAGCCTCCATCAAGCTGCTCCGTTTCCAAGTATGGTCAATGCGGTGGCCAAGGCTTCAGCGGATGCACTTTCTGTGCCTCAGGTTCGACATGTCAAGCACAGAACACCTGGTACTCGCAATGCTTGTAATTTGCCCGATGGACCTCGACAAAAAAGGAGGGCCGATCGAATTTTGACATATCCAGGCAGTCACGAGTAGAAGTTTTCTGTTTGTAATAATTCAATACTTGCTTGAACGATAACGGGCTTTGCACAACGAGTTACCATGAGAAATGGTTGAGAAGCATCGTTCGTCACGGTACATGGCTCCTCTTCGGATTTCGCCTCATTGTGTCAATACGTTGCCACGATTCCTGTGCCAAGTTAGCATTCTCCTTCACCGTTTTCACCTCCAAGATGTCCAAGTTGGGGTACATGGAGTCGAGGAACGCCACAAGATTTTGACCCAATATATCCGGAAGTGCGGTCTCTCGAAATTCGTAGAGGAAGAGGTGCCGTATTGGGTTGGTTCCAGCCAGCCCCTCCTTTGGCAGTGGCCCAGGAGGGAAGCTGGAGGTTGTCGTGAGGCGTGAATCTAGGGGTATTTGTAGATATTCAAGAGAGCAGCTGGCTTGAGCTAAATGGTATAGTGCAGCCAAAGAAAAAATCAGTCGTGATGGAGTGGGGCTAGATCTCCGAAGTCGAAGTTTACTGAGAGGGATCGGCTTTGAAGCGGCGGCCACAACGGTGGACTTCAAGAAGGAGTCTGCGGCTTCGTAAGTTTCAAACCTGGGAGCTATGTTTCCTCTGAAGTCAAATGATTTGAGATAGGGAAGTGTTGCGAGGGCGGACAGCAGCTCGGGAGAAATGGTGTAAGAGGAGGAGAATTCGAGTCTAAGGTCGCGTAGTAGTGAGGAGCGTTGTGAATCAGAAAGCTCTTGAATAATAGCTGCTATACAAGAGGACAGGGCCCCTCCGATAGCATTTTCTGGGCCATTGGTATCGGATAGTCTCTGATCCAGCGAGGTGATATTGGATGCGATGGTGAGACCTTGGAGTTGTTCTAGAGATGCGATCCTGCCCGGAGAGAGATCAAGCCGAATTGCCATAGTGTAGCTTGCGGGAATGGGTTGGCTAATAAGGACATGCGGGACATGAGCCAATTTGATTAGGGCAGGGATTTGTGGCGTTGGAGAACAATGGATGGTATAGGTAAATTTCCTGTCATTACCCCGGAGCACCAATCTCATCTGTTCCAGTTTGGCAGAGCGAAATGTGATCGCATCGCATACGTCGTAGATATCTAGAAGCAGCTCAATCGGACAAGTAAAATTCAGAGTCTTGAGCAAGGGCGTGGATTCTGCCAAGTTTGTGAAGGTAGGGAGAATGAATCGCATTGCTTCCTCTCTGTCGCATGTAGCGTCGATTAGGTCGAGCGTGGTGATGGGACTGGGAAACAAAAGAGATAGGTATTGGAATGTCGAATCGCGGAAAGCCGCAACATAGACTCCTCGCAGTTGAGGAAAGAGGACGGAGGACGTGTGGGTCTTCATGTAATGGGAAAGGGCCATGTATATTTGCGAGGACACTGACGCGGTCCAATCGTCTACCAGGCAATACCGGATTCTGCGCGAGTAATAAAGGAATCGTTCTAAGTCCAGAGCGCCTTCTCTCGTCGTAAGAAACTGAATTTGAGACTAGTCAGCTGCGCATCATGATGATGGAGGCAAGAAGTTCTCCTCACGTATAAGCCGTTGAGCGAAGCTACGGTAGGAATCATGGGTAGCAGCAGCACCAAAGCCGACAACTCTACCCAAAGTCAATCTAGCGCCGGATCCTGGAAGGCTTTACAAACTACTGCGCAACAGAAAAGGTCGCGTTTTTCGTTGACACCTGGGATGCGCTTGTCCGGTGCGACGAAGTCCATGATGCATCCAAGGAGTTCTTGGTTCGTCAGAACAGAGCCCAGAGCTGAACATTGAACATCTTTCCCCTGCATGCCGTCTTCTAGAGTCAAAACGCGGAAAGCTTTGAATGTCTGGCTGAAGCTTGTGGCGACATTCAAACGCATTTATTTTGATCTATTTGCTTGTCGTGAGCGGAATTCCGTTTCGGACGACAGGGGGTTTCTGGGGCTTTTAGGCGATTGTCAGCGGCTCAATATACTGTACCATTTCGATCAGTTCGACAGTCAGCGGTCAGCGGCCCCCTGGTTTGGTCGAAATTGGTACCATGTCAGCGGTCAGAGGGGGTCTGGTCGAAATTTCCTGCCCAAACCTCATGGATCCCATGTTTTTCGGCCTAAAAACTCGTTAAATTTGGCTATTTTTCGGCCAATCAACTGCACTATTTTGGTATCTATGCATTCGCCGTGCAGTAGATGTCCAAATATCTTATGATTTTTCCATGCTTTCGTTTAGATTTTGTCGAAATTTTGATATGGTCAGTGGTCGGACCCCCGTTGGTCGAAATTCAAAATTCAACCAAACGTGTCAGCGGTCAGATCCCTGGTCGAACTGCTCGAAATGGTACAGTAACGGCTATTTGGGCGCTGATACTTAGTACATAGGTAATACCGCTATGTTAGGTTCGTTCCAGGCCCCCCTTTGTTCGCCGAAGTGTGCGGTTATTACTGTTTCGTTCATTCCATATGCTACAGGAATATACATGTCAATAAGTAATTACATCGGCGTTAGTGTAAACATCTCATCGGTGGTAGTTGTTCGGAGAGCAGGCCGTCTAATACAAATATAATCCGGTTCGAAGATAAGAGAGAACACCTGTAAGATGTCCAAAGTCCCTGCCACGAGGAATGAACGAATGTCTGGTGCATAAGCTACAGTTCTGGATTTAATTTAATCCAAGATCCAAAAGTCCAAGTAGAATCCAGATTCCAAAAGGAGCGACGATAGGTAAGTGAAGATCGCATAACTGAACGCCAAAAGTCAGCGTCTCTCAGCACGCAAGTAAGTCCGTTGATGAGAGGGAAAGGGTAAGGTAAGTCCATTGAATCGGGGAGGAGCGGCTAGAACGCATGGAGTGCAGCGCCAAGGAGAACAGCGGCGACGGTGAACATGAAGCCAGCGGTGCTGGAGGGACCGGCGGCTGAGCCACCCTTGTCACTTTCGTTTGGCGTGGTTGTTTCGGATGAGCTGCCTTTGGTTCCAGAGGGTGTAGACGACGAGGCAGGGGAGGGTGGGTTGAGAATGAGCTCAGCGGCCTTTTCAGCAACGCCATAAATCGGGGCCATGAACTACCCAGCAACAAATCAAAATCAGTATTAGGGGGTCGTCAACCAAAGAAAACGGTGAAACGCACATGAGCCGACATTGACAAAGAAAAGACCGAGCCATCAATAACACGCAGGTTCGAGGTCCCGTAGACTTTGAGCGATGCATCAACGACACCGCCTTGTTCACGAGGCATCATCACACAAGTACAGCCAGGGTGGTACTCGGTGTTGGCCCTTTGCCTGATCCATTGCTCGATCTGTTCGTCAGTCTGAACGTCTGGGCCAGGCGAGGCTTCCGCGCCAAGGATATCCCGCAAAGGCGAGAAAGACGAGAGGCGCCTAGCCTGCTTGAAACCTTGGCGCAGCAAGACAATATCTAGACAACACGCTCAGTCTCCATTGAGGGCAAGTTACATATGCTAACCTACCTGCTGGATGCGAGAAGTACCTAGGATCGACGACGGGAGGATCGAAGACAGAAGTCGAGTTGATTGAGAGTCTACCTTGGCTCAGAGGAGTCTGAAGAGCAGCCTGAATGATAATCTGTCCAGGAGCGTTGATACTGTACAGCATCTCGATCAAGCCGGATTTGGGGTAAACTTTGTCGACCAAAGCCTGGTAAATAGCCTTGTAGCCGCTGTTGACTTCGGTGTTCGTGCTTGGGAGGATAGGGGCAAGCTCGGCTTCGCTGTCAAAGATGTCCTTCACACCTTTGAGGTAGGTGTTGAAGGATTCTTCGCCGTCGAACAGGAAGGATCCGTTGACGTATGAAGTACCGGAGTTGACGAAAGACAAGAACTCTGCAGATTTCTACGGAATTGCTTGAGTATCGTGGACCAATCTAAGCAAACGATGGTAACTTACAGAGAAGTCGGACTGGGACGCATAAATGTCTCCCTGCGTGTCCTCCTCGGTGTTGTAGGCAACGCCCACGGCCTAAAATCTCGTCATCCTCAAGTCAAACGAAAATAACGACGGCAAATACCAAATGGTCCTGCATATGATGGCCAACACCAGGCAACTCTACGCGAACGGGGATGTTCAAGGGTTCGAGGACCTCCTTGGGGCCGACACCGCTAAGAAGCAATATCTGAGGACTTCCAATGGCACCTCCTGAGAGTATGACTTCCTTGTTGGCAAGGACAGTCTTGGGGGTATCGGAAGCATCTCGAGCAAACTCGACTCCACTAGCTACTAGGTCACCCTCTTGAACGTTGTCAGCGAAGAGGACTCGAGTGACGGCGGAGTTAGCCATGATGTGGAGGTTTGATCGAGGGGGCAAGGGGTCGATGTAGCCGGATTTCGAGTAAGACCGTGTCCAGTTGCTGGGGTTAACAGCCGAGAGGGTGAAGAAACCACCGAGATTGTCGCCACCGTAAGCATCCTGCGATCGGCGAACACCGGCCGCTTCAAGAGTTGGAAGCCAAGCAGACGAGATGGGGACCATGCTAACAACAGTTGAACACTATGTGTGGTGAAGTCTGAAAGAAGGCGCTTACTATGCCGGGTAGGTAGCATGAATAGGTCCGCTCTTGCCATGGCTAGCTTCATTGTACCTCATGCCAGCGACTTCGAGAGTCTCTTGCTGTGGTGGTGTGAACGTTTCGCTTTGCTTCATGGCATCGAGGAGGGAGTCCCATGTCCACGCGTCAGAGTAGTGTTTGTTGTCGTCTGTAGCGATGAACTCGTGCATCGCATCGACCTCGATCGCGTTCGGGCGAACGAGATACATGCCATTAACGGTAGAAGACCCGCCGAGGATCTGGAAGGTCTGTAAGCGACCGAACATGCTATACCGTGCTGTAAGATCGCACCTTGCCTCGGGGCCAGTTCATAATGCGATTGTCAGCATTAGGTTGGGGAACGGTCTGATAGGAATAATCGTGCTCCGAATGGAGAAGAGACGTGAAGTAGGTTAATCCAGGGCGGTCTGGTCAGTTATGTCAGGTCTCGATTCCACCAGAAAAACTAAACACCACGCACCGATCACGGCCTTCTGTTCGTCGCCAGTACCACCCGCCTCAAGAACAAGGACCGTTGTTTTTCCGTCCGCTGACAGTCTCGACGCGAGGACCAGTCCGGCAAGACCACCTCCAGCGATAATGTAGTCGTATGAATCGAGTCGATTTTCTGGCGTGATGTACTCTCTGGGTGTCAAAGCATGTCGGGTATGGGTGTGGACATTGTTGAATTCGTGGTGGATTCCGGCGAGAGCGGGGACAGAGATGGCGGAAAGTGTGAGGATAAGGAGCTCTAAGGACAACATCGAAAGTTTCTTAGAGTCTAAAGGGAAAAGATAAAGAACGAAAGGGAGGGAGGACTTGAACGACTCTCCCCAGCGAGCGTTTGTAATATAACGGCCGGAAAGTAAAGATGGAGGGAAACGCGGCAAACGATGCCCATTCCCTTTATATCAGCAATCAGGAATACCGCATGCCGAAGCATTGCTCTAGAAATTAGTTTGGCCGAGAACGGAGACTCGTTCTAGTCCCGAGATCATCCCAGAAGCCCCGCAACACTATCTTATGTGGAGTTTCGCCAAGAAAGTGGCGGGCGTTGCCAATTGTACAAATCGACAATTCGATCCCAAGACAGTTCGAACACTTCTCGCCCATTCTTGAATCGGCTGGATTCCAGCTGGCAAGGGGAATAAAATAGAGCATTGCCGTAAGTCCTCTGCGTTGGCGGGGACCTCCAAGCACCAAGACAGTTTGGGTTCCGCCCTTTGACTACTTGAGATGGGTATCAGAGGACGAGGTGGCGTCGAGGAGTGTCGAGGCCTGTGACGATGGTCCTGGTGATGGCAATAGCCGCCTTGGATCGGGCCAGAACATTCAACCAAGCACAGCCACCATTCCGTATGTTCTGGTTCCGTTGAGAGCTCCGACTCGTTCCGTGTCACAGTATGTACATAGTTCATCATTGTCCTCCATGAGAGGTCCAATTTCCAGAGGCTTCAAGAGGGACAGCATCGCTCAATTATCCATGTGTTCTCCAGAAGGCACTCGATTAGCTTGGAACCTCGTGTTTCAGGGGCTTCCATTCATTGCTTACATACGTCAATGGTGTGTTTTCCCGGGAATGAGTACTCCCGGCTTCGAGTATCATTTGGTGAGCTTCTTGACGCAATCGATACAGAAAATGCTCCAGAGAACAAATACATCCTCTGCCAGTAATGTCAGGAATACAAATCGAATCCTGGAGCTAGAAGCGAACAAAGGAAAAGTTGATGGAAGAACCTGCCATTGAATAACAATGTACGTATGATACCACATGCCAACGGAGTCCTTGTGAATTCTCTGGCTAATTCGGATGTCATTTCAAACCTTCACCCTTCTGAGGGTCTTGCTAGTGGAGGCAAATGGAAGTTCGTGATGGTGCTCCGGGTTGGGGTCCCCTACTCGATTGCAAGATGCGCCCTCAGTGTGTAACCCTCCTTTATACATGGTCTCCAAAATAGCCCTGGAAGCGGCTCACATGCAAGAACAGTATTGTGGCGCACCTATACATATCTGGCGGTGCTCCTTTGCCAAAGTTTGAACCCTTTATCGGTCGATTGGTATCCCATGTTCATGGTAGAGAGTCAGACGAGGAGGAGCATGAGGCCTTCAACCGCCGCGAGGCTTGATCTGATGATCCGTGACTGTGATCCGTTGAATTTAAATCTCCGCTTTAATTATACTAGACGCCAATCGGGTAAAGGTTCGACATGGTTCTCCTTCTTCGCAATACACTCCCATCTTCTTGGTTCTACAATTCATTTCTTGTGTAAATGGACGGTGTTGGAGAGACTCTGACCCCGCCTTTTGGCCAGAAAAATACGTCTGAAAGGCCCAAGATCAGGTTGTTAGCTGGATTCCCGCAGTCTCAAAATCGCAGCATCAACCGTAACGACGCCGGAACGCCAAAGCTAACAAAGGCGTTGCTAAAGCCATTGAGGTTCAACCACAAGCCGGACGAAAATGCCGCGCCTAGGCTGTTTCGTCCTTCTAGTCCCCAGCAGCCGTCCACCCCAGTGAGGCTATTTTCAAGTTCCTTGCGACGGCCAGGAAGCTCTCACCTCGCCTTGGTCACGACAACTAATAGCACGCCTTGTGACAATGGCTTTGGCGGGCAAGTAGAAAGCTCAGGTCGCTTCGGTAGGTCATTTAGACAATGGCGGGCATCACTGAATATTATGGCGCTAGGCGGTGAGGAAGAGAATTGTATGTCACCGCGTAGCGGGATCGAAGAACCAGGGCGGCAGAGGCAACACCAGTCCTCGTTGGATTCTGATTATCACGCTGGTGTTGGATCGCCTTTGCCTTATCATGATCCAGAGCCCGTGGCTGAATCTCAAGCTTCTTTTCCTGATTATCTCCAACTGGTTCGTCTTTTTTCGTTTGTACCCTCATCGTAGCCTGAGGAATATTCCTTTATAGGCTGCTAAAGACGTTGCAAATTTGAAGCAACAGATTGGCTCGTTAAAGAGCCAGAACGAGCAGTTCGCTCGTGCCCAGCAGCAGCATTTGCGCGAAATTGATCGACTACAGTCGAAGATATCCTTCCTCTCGTCCCAATTGACTTCGTCTGAGCAGAAAGTTCAGGCGTTAGGCTCCCAGCTGGAAGTGTCTACCCACCAAGCCGACGCCTGTACTGCAAAACTGGAGCAGTTGGCCGATTCTAACAGCAGCCTCAATGAGCGTGTCTCTCGATTGACAGCTGAATTGGATGCGCTTCGGGTGGATAATCAAGGTTGCCAGGACCGGGAAAACAAGGCCAAGGAGATGGTTGAGCAGGCCCGTAAGGCTGTGTCTCGTGTTCGGGAAAGGTAAGCTTAGGTTTTCGTCTAAGTCAGTTCATTTCTGACGCATATATGCAGTAACGACGAACATATGGCATGTTTGGACGAATTCAAGCAGTCTTTCAGCGAGTTGAAGGAACGTAATGAAGACTATTGTCGCGAGTTGCTAGCCCTACGCACTCAGGCCGCTGATGGTGCATCAGGTATATACTCTAGAACCATATTCAGGACGGAGTCATCGACAAACTATTAATAGCCCTGGAGGCTCTCTCCTCTTCGAACGTTTGGGTGACCAATGCTCGGGAAGCCCGTAACCTTGTTAACGAACTTAAAGATGACCTCGCCTCATGTAAGTGATCTGACCATCCTCGCCATACAGACGCTCATTGCTTCGTCAGCTCATCGAGTCTCTGACATACTGCGAGACAAGTTGCATCACTTCACGTCGATGTTGCTTGAATCACGGGAAAAAGTCAAGGACCTGGAATCTGAGAAGACTGAGTTACTATCAAAGCTTGACTCTCGACTGGAAGAGACAAACAAGCGGGTAGCTGGCGCATTTGAACTTGGTGTGTTTAATTTCAATCTTTCCCTTCCTCACTTACTCTCAACACGTCGACTATAGACAAGAAATACCAAGAAGTCATTGATTGTCTCGCTGCGCGAGAGAAAGAAACTATTGATGCTCTCGTTGGAGCTGCAAAGACTGAAGAAATGCTGACGTTAGCTCGAGAAAAGTGGGTCTTTTTCTTCTTTTCATCAGTAATTTACGTATCCAATCCTCCTAGGAATTCCCGCTTGGTCGAAATTTTGAAAAAACAGGAAGAGGAGTGTGTGTGCCTCCGGATCTCCAAGGAAGAGTATGTGCCCGTCTGTTGAATATTTCTTGTTCTGACTTTGGCGACTCAGGCAACAGATGAAGATATTAGCTATGCAAGAAGCGCTTAATGCGCGCGACAAAGATATTGCAACGCTTAATGATTCGCGAGCCGATCTGAAAGCGCTGTAACATTCCTCTTTCTGTATTCTCCCTGATTCTTGCTAATTGAGCTTGGCTCAGCCTGGCGGAGGCGAAGAAATCCACCATCGAGAAGGATCAAGAACTGATTCAAGCTCGTAATGAGTATGTGCCATCATTCCTCCTTGTATAGTCTCTTGAATTTCTCGAAGGCTCCAGGAGCAACTCAACGAGAAGATCGTAGAAATTAGCGGCTTGCGAAATCGGTTGGAGGAAAGGGAGCGCCATTGGTTTGTTCCATCTCGGCTTTCTGAACACGATACTCAACCCCGAGAAATTTAGGAGCGTTTTCGAACATGATAAAGCCGCCCTCGTCCAGAAGTATATTGCTTTATGAATTATGTTTGCTTCTCCATGATAATATCCCTTTTCTATAAGGCATGGTAAAGAGGTCGAAGAGCTACAGGTTCGCCTCAGCTGGTACCGTTGACTTTAGGTGCTGAATGCCTCTTCTACGGCGGAAAAAGGCTGCACTCGCAGAGGGGTAAGTTTTTTATTGATTGCGTGTTCACCACCCTGACGGCTCCCTCATCAGCCATGGAAATGATCTGGAGAAGCTTCAGGCGAGTATCTCCTCCGTATATGATTTGGCGATTCTGACATCGCAATCAAACTTATAGAGCAGGTATGGTTTTGTCATTTCAACGGATCGGTTCACAATAACTCCTCACTCTTCCACAAGTCACAACCAAGAAACAAAACGGTACATTTACCGGTGCATCATCTGGGTACTAAACTAATCGTGCCGATACTTTCACTTAGACTCCACGAGCAGATATCTCAGAAAGAGGTGAGCCATAGTTTATTGGGTCTTCTGGCCTTGGTTAGCCCCTCTCTAGGCGTTACACAGAGAGGCGTTATTGGCGTACGTACACTCGCTGCTTGTTTTCTGAACGCAATGTTAATGCTTTTCCCAGACATCATCGTAAGAACGAGGTGAGTCCTCCAAAGCGTCGTGATCTTGGAGCTCTAATCCGAAGCAACAACGCATGTAAAGGAAATTGCGGCAAGGTGATTCCTCTTCGCTACCCAACGAAATATCGCTCATGGCTTCGAATAGCCATAAGCAGGAGATAGATTCCCACCAGGTGTGGCAAACGATTTCATTGCCCGGTCCTTCCGTCCTGAACACGGTATCCATATAATCTAGGTCGTCATTGCCGAATTGAGAATTAATTTGAGCCACGAGAAACAACGGGTTCTCGAGAATTCGGTTCGCAAGCTTTCATTCTTTTCTTCCCCTCAAGCCACTGACGGATTTCAACAGAGGGCCGTTCTCAGGCTTGAGAGGGACTTCGATAAGCTCAGTCAGGAATTGACGAGCCAGAGAGAAAGATCAGACCAAGCGATTCTAGAAATCCGGCAGCAGTCTGAGAAATCTCTCTCGGAGCTGGAGCAACGACATGAAAAATATCTCTTGGAAGTCCGGGAGGGGAGTGCAAAGGAGATCGAGATGCACCAGCGACTCACTCGGGCGCAGGAACTACGTGCGATTGCTTCGGAGAAGGCCTGTTTCTTGGCTCAGAGCGAACTGAACGAGGCCAGGACTAAGCTCGCAGGATTGCAGGAGAAGGTCATGTTATTGTCTTCGAAGCTGGAGGAAACCGAAGCTCTTCTTCTCTCCAAGGAGGCTGAAATCGGCAAACTTCTCCCTGGAACGGATATTGAACTTCTTCACGCTCAGATTGAGACCTTGAAGCGGGATAACGAGAATCTCCTGCAACGTACTTCTGGAATAGTGGATAGATACCAACGCGGGGACCTAGTAAGTTCTTCGTCATTATCTCTTGTGCATGTTCTGATGTCACTGTAGGCCGACCCCGAACGCGATCTGATTAGCTATGTGGTCGAATTGACTGAATCTGCCAATGAGCAGCGTTCCATCGAGAAGGACAATGAAATTCGCAACGTCTGTCTATTCTCGCGACTCGAACCTCTCCATTGTTTGACTGTATATCATAGCTTGTTAACCAACTCTCAGCGTCACAAAACCGCGTCAATAGCCTTCAGAAGCGTGTTGCTGAACTGCTGCAGCAAGGTGAAACGACACAGAAACCTTTGGTGAATCTCCAGTCTCTAGCCAGGTCCAGCCCGTTACATGACAAGTCCACGGTACGTACTCTCGATTATATGCTCTTCTTTACTAGCTTGGTCCTGACTCGCGTCTCTGTCCAGAAACAAGACTTGATGAAAGTTCCCCAACTACCTGCACCCACCATTTCAGTAAATGTCGGAACCAGCGCCCTAGTGGATGAACATGACCATCGACCGTCTCTGTTGAGGTTGGCTCAACTCGATTCCGATATCGAAGATAATATCCCATTGTCGGAGCTCTCACAAATCAGCGAGTTCCCTGAGACGAGCACTGGTAAGAAGCGCGACCGCCCTGTTTCATCTGTTTCTGCCACTCGACGCCCTGTGAAAAAACGAACGGTTCGTGTTTATTCATCGCAAAGGTAGTTCCACTGAATAAAAATAGGCGGCCAAGGATATCGACTATAACGAATCGGGCTTAAGCCCTGCCCTGCCTAAGTCGAAGCCAAAGAAGGTTCGTGGGCACTCAAGCCACTAGCGATATCAGTCTACTAATTGTCTGCTCAGGCTGCCGATGCGACGGCTGGAAATGCGTCGAAACCCCGCCCCAGGAAGCGTCGTTGATTGTCTGTTGGTGGTCGGTTTTGTCTTGAGTCGTTTTTATGCCCTGGAAATCGTGTAATGTTGCGAGATGTTCGCCAGGATGTGGTATGGACTTTATGCGGTACAATGAGATCGTCGAGATAGTTATGTTTGAAAATAGGTTGTTGTCCATCCTTCCACGTCTTCGTCAGCAGTACTGTGATTTCGAAGGACGTGACTGATTGAAACATCCGAGGGCGACACTGGTTCTCGTTCCCGGGATCTCATGGGGTGACCTGGGAGGTTTGCAGCATTGTGCGTGTAGCCATGACGCTTGTCAAGTACTGTGAGCAATGGGTGGAAGCACAAGGCATACAATGGGGTCCACGCGGCTTCGCGTACTTATTTGTAGTTCGTGTGATTATAAGCAGATATATAGATTATACAATTCCAAGTGAATACAAAGTGAGATGTTGAGGTGCAATCCTAGAGTATCATGTGTGTATGTGGTATGGGTATTATGTGCGTTATCGTGAACTGACGTAGAGACGAATGGTATTAAATGCGCGGATATCAAGAGTGAGGGTGATCGAAGACAAAAAAAAGACCCTAAGCGAGCAAGAACATAGTAGATAGACCCGAAGAGACAGAATTGAAAGACGGCTGATAGACCCTTACTCGATGGCATCAGGGACTGAGCAGACCATAAGGCCCTTTGGCGAGTGGGGAAAGAAAGGCATAATGAAAGGGTTTGGACTTCTGTTTGACTTCAAGCAGCTCTCGAGGGCATCGAGGTCGTCTCGGAAACACTGGAAAGCCGTTCCGAATTAAGGCTGCGCCCGTTGCGAGTACGATTCCTAGTCGTCGGGCCACCAGTGCGAGGTCGTTTGTTCTGAGACTGCCCTTCATCATCTGCATCGTCCTCCGAATAGCGTTTGATCCCGGAAACAGTCCGACGGGGAAGGACTCGAGGCAAGGAGGTGGATGCTTCGGCAGTATGGGGTGAAGGAACAAATGGAAGAAGAGGAGATACAGGCGGTCTGGAGGACCCACCAGGCAGGTTGGGAGGGGTTTGAGAGGTAGGGTTGGAAGTTTCTTCACGCTTGATGCCTTGGATGGCTTCTTCAAATAAGTCGATAATTTCGTTGTATACCTCGTCCGCATTCATATCAAGAGGTTCTTGATACGAGACTGAATTGACAATGTTATAGAATATCTCATGGAGCTTGTTTAAAAGTTGGATGCAATGGACACCCCAGGAGTCGTCAATTCGCGCCAGGAGAACCGGGCGAACCTTGCCTCGCCGAAAGAACGCAACCTTGCTGTCTAGTGACTTCTCCGGATCCACACTCTCCCACCGCGCTATGGCTTTCGGGAGCGATTGTGGCATTCCATTGGCCTTAAATCGGAACAAGACATAGGCAAACACATAATAGAAGGACTCCAAATCGTCGAGATAGTCGTGTTTCAGAGGTTGCTGCTGCGTATCCTTAACATTTTTGTCCTCGTGGAGCAGTTGGGAACTTTCAAGGACGTTGATCGATTGAAATACCCGAGTCCCCTAAAATCAGTTAGAAAACATATATATAACAAAGCGACAATGAGCACTCACCGTTCGGAAATCAGCGAGAGGAGTGATGTTGTCGCGGCCAATGAGAATGGCCATGTCGAGGTCGATAAGAACTCCTCGCCACCCTGGCTTAGCCTCCCTTTTACCAATCAAGATGTTGTTCACGCTAATATCACGGTGGAGGATTTGCTTCTCGCCGAATAGTTTCCTGTGAGCTAGAGAATAGGTTTATCGGAGGTCTGAGGGATAGAGGTTAGAGCAGAGACATACCTTTGATGGCGTCTACCAACGCACACAGAAATTGGAGTCTATTCTTGAATTCGTGGATAGGCCTTCCATACTTCTTCATCACAATGCGCCACTTTGTTCGGTTTTTGAAGTTGGGATCATTGGGCTTTTGGGTTCCTCGAAAACTTGCAGTGTCGCAAACCTTCTGCCACGCAACAATCCGCCCAACACCTCTCAAGTCTTTGGCCAACTCGAGAAAGACGTGCTCTTGAGTGCGGTGCCCGGACTGCCAAGACTCTTTAACCAGGTATTTCTTCCCGTCCGAGCCTTTGACTTCCCAGCAAGTCGTTCCCCGGCCTACAAAGTCACCCCGGCTGAAAGTAGGTACCTGACCTTGGATCTCGTATATTTTGCCCGTTTCTTCCTCTGAGTTTGGATCCCACTTGAATGTAACCTCCATGGATCCTTTAACGATTTCTTCTCCCTGGTCATTCAGACTGTGGTTCCATAGGATGCTGTTGTCAAAGCCAACAATAGCGGGATCTGTGGAAGCGAGACCCAGAACAAGTCGAACAAAGGTTTGTGGTTTGCGATGAATGTCGAATACAGCGGTGTGTTTGAGACCACTGCGATCGAAGTGGAATAGGCGTGCGGTTCTCTCACTGAAGGTGGCGGTTCGGACGAAATTGCGATTGGGTTGTGCGTTAAAGATTTGCCTGGAGCAAGAATAGTTAGTGCATGATCGGAAGACTGAAGTATACGAGCACACTATAATTCATACCTTACATAGACAGCCAATTGATTGCATTGCTGCTGGATTCCGCGCATTTTCTTCTCAAGTTTCGCATCTGCGATTGTGAGGGCTTCCTGGTAGCTCGGTGCATAGTCCACCTCTCCTGGCACATCTACATACTCTGTGTCTGACCCGTTGTCTTCGCCTGTGTCGTCGTTGTAATCGTCGTCGTCTGCGTTTCGCCCCCATCTGTCTCACTGTCTTCATCTTTGTTGCCCCCGTCTGCCTTGTCGTCTCCCTCTTTGCCGCTCCTAACTCTCTCGTCGTCTTCATCTGCCTTGTCTCTAACTTCAGGCTGTGGTTCTGTGGCTGTGACCGCCGGATGGCAGGGGAAGTGTGGATCCCTATCACCAAGGGTGATGAAGAGGTCCGGAGAGGTAAAGATCTTCGTTTCTTCCCCTTCGATGTGCTTCGCCCGCTTCTTGTGCGTGTCCATATATCGGCGACTGGTAGCCTCACTCGAGGAGTTAGGACAGGACCGGAGAATATCGTTGCAGATAGCAGTGAGGGGGTGATACAAGTCCTTCTCTGCGGAGACCTGTCCTGGAAGTTTATGCCACTTGCTGTTCCGGTAATATTCTGTCTGTTTCAAGTAGGTAAAAATCTCGTCGTCGGTGGAAACGGTGCTGTATATCTCGTCGATAAATCGATAGTCCTTGGCCGCGACAGTGCTGCCTTTGAGTTCGTGGGCCATCTCCTTTTGCTGCTCTTTGACGAACATGGTCGAAGCCATGGCGATGCTGTTGAGACGCATGGGGGTCGATTTGGACTTGGACTTGTTGTCGTGTACGTTCTTTGAGTTGGT
>FTPT01000277.1:0-33300 GCA_900156845.1 Coprinopsis strossmayeri
CTCGACAAAGCCGTCCTGTTCCTCGATTCGATCAAAATCGAAAATGAAGTGCAGGAATACTTCAAGAACATCAATGTCAAGAGGAGGGATTATACTGACCTTTGGCAGTTCCTTAGGAGAAGAGAGTATGGAGAGGGCAGGGTGTTGATTGCGCCTCAGACGTCGTATGCGGTTAGCTTGATGTTAACGCATGCCCATTATACGGTTGCGCCTTCTCATGTTGAGCATCTGATGTCGGTCAAGAATGAGGTGGAGATTGATTGCATGAAGAGGGCGTACATGAGAGACGGCGTTTCTTTTGTGAGTTGTCTGTCTTTCATCTTCAAGACTGCCAGTGGTTACCTTGTTTCGTGTCGTGTCTGACGCCACTGCAACCCACCCCCTTAGGTCCGATTCCTTGCATGGCTCGAGACAAAGTTGGCAGAAGGATACAATATTACCGAGTACGAAGCTGCTTCTCGCTTGACCGAGTTCAGGAGGAAGAGCAAAAACTTTATGGGGTTGGCCTACGAGAACATCTCGGCTAGTGGGCCGAACGCTGCTTTGCCTCATTATGTCGCTCGCAAGAGCAGTGCGCGGATGATTGATAGGGAGACGCCGTACATCAAGTGAGCAGTGCGGGGTTATCAACTGATAGTGCTTTTTTGCTGACGGCTCTGCCTTTTAATTTTTCATCGACAGTGGTTCTGGAGGACAGTACAGAGATGGAACATGCGACACGACTCGAACTGTTCACTTTGGTCGGCCTACTTCTGAACAGATCGAGGCTTACACGAGGGTGCTTCAAGGACACGTGCGTAGCTCTCTCTCTCTCTCTGGCCCTGCCTGCCTGTCCTCCTTCATTCCTTCATGAATGCTTAACCCTTGTGTCATTACTTTATAGATTGCCATTGATACCGCCATCTTCCCTGAAGGCACGTCCGGCCACCAGCTTGACGTTTTGGCTCGCAAGGCGCTCTGGAAAGATGGTCTCAATTACTTGGTGAGCATAGTTTAGTACCCAGTGCGGTGTGCGTGCGCCAACGCTAATGGTGTCTTTCTCGTTTCCCTTGCAGCACGGCACAGGACACGGTTTTGGATCTTTTTTGACTGTCCATGAGGGCCCGCATAGCTTCTCGAGCAACGTACCGCTTGTTCCCGGCCATGTTATCACCAACGAACCCGGTTTCTGTACGTCTCCCTCTTCTATTCCTCGGCTCATTGAACCATGAATATGTTGTTGTGTGTGCTAATACTAATTCATTTTCTTTTTAGACGCGAAAGGTAGATGGGGTATGCGTATAGAGTCTGCGCTCGCTGTTCAACGTGTCCCAGTTAGTCTTTTTTTTTTAAATATCTCACTATTTGGGTGGATGGATGGACGCTGACGAGCCATTCATTGCGTATCCGTTTCGTGCTTGCAACAGACCCGGGGACAGTTCAGTGGCAAAATCTGGCTTGGGTTTGAGCGTTTGACTTGTGTACCGATTCAGACGAAGATGGTCAAAGAAAGCATGCTTACGAAGGAAGAGAAGCAATGGTTGAAGGTAAGCCTCCCACATCCCATGCCATGTCCTCTCCATGTTTGCCTCGAGGAATCGTGTGGCTGTGCCCAGCAAGGATCACCTTCCTCAACTAATGGCACAGCTGCTCACTCTGGACTTTGATTATTTACAGGATCACAATCAACGCTGCTACAAAAGCCTTGCTCCGCTTTTGAAGGACGATAAGCGAGCTTTGAAGTGGCTCAAACGTGAAGCTGAACGTGGGATCGGACTTGCTGCTGCACCTGGAGGTGTTGCCATCGAGTGGTCTTGATTGCGCGCAATCTCACTCCATCCATGGCATTCCCTCTTCCCTGTTTCTTCTTCCCTTTCGATCTTGTGCGTATGATCTTATGTTGTACAAGGGTTTGCTTACCCCCCCTCCCTCTCTTCCTCTTCCTTCTCGTACTTTCTTATCTATTATCCCTCCCCTCGCGAAACCCACAACACCACCTGCTCAGTATATATATATATACTTTTACGAACATACGCTTGCTCCCCGATGTACCCCATGCCTTTGGATTTGAATCTTTTTTTTCTTCTTTTCCTACGTCCTTTCCCTCTTCCCTTTCATTTCCTATCCTTTTATTTACCTCCACTCTGCTTCTGCCCTTGTTTGGCAGACAGCAACTTTGACACTCTATTTCAAGTTCTTCTCACTATTCCATTAGTTGGTTGTTGTATTTTCCCCCTTTTATTGTCCTTCCACCCCTTTGTCTAGGATGAAGGCTCTTCAAACCCCCTTTTTCACATCTAGGTCTATCTGGTCTATACTACACTGTAAGGCTACCGGCTTACTACGGTTCCCCTAACGTACATATATACCCGCCAGTAACAGAATAGGCAAGCTATTCTGTTATGTGCCTTTTGGCGGACCTGTTAAGGTGGCGGCCTGGCGGTCTTCCATACACCCTACTATTATTGTTGGCCTCAATCTTCTCTTGCGGCTGACTTGCGCCGTTCTACACAAAACTTGTTTATAGCTCTGAGTTTCCTCTTTCCTGTTCTCTCTTCCCGCGTCTTGCTTATTTGCCCTGTACTACATGTCGCCCTGAACCCTACCCCGCTCGTCTCTACCCACCCTACTTACCTGGGTGTACAAGCCTATCTAGACGATAAGCCGCACAAACACGAACTAATATTCCGGTTTTTGTTATGATTTGGAATCTTGAATATACAACGTTAATTGGGATTTTGTGGATTCATCCAAGAACAGAATTCAAGATGTCCAACGGTTGCATCGTGAAGCGAGTGCGAGTGAGTGTAAGATCCCAAAATACAAGTATAGTAACTAGTAGCAGCAAGCGACAAAGAACAACCGGTAAATGGAAGTGGAAGAAAGGTGATGTAATGACGAGAAGGTGACAAAAGATGCGGAGTAATCTATCGTCTCTGTGTCTTCCCGCCTTTTCGTTTGCCGGCAAAGAGATGCTTGGGCTAGAAAGAGAAAAAAGAAAAGGAAAAGAGCGATGTCAGCGGGAATGGAAGTATAAAAGCTAAATTGAATGCGACGAACCATTTTGGTCGTGATATCGCGATCACCTTCTCCAGCCTTGGCCAACATGTTACGTGGTCGCTGACCGAGGTTGCGGAGTTTCAAGGCCTTCTTGTACTGCTCCTCGTTCTTGAATCCAGCCAGATTCCTATCCGAACGAGGCTCCCTCTTGCTGACCACGCTTCCAGAGGTAGTCTTGAGCCTCTTGACAGCCTTGCCTTTTCCACCGTCCACATCCATCGCCTCGTCCTCCCAGTTCGCCTCGCTGTTGCTATCGCCACTCTCCCCGTCCTCGTCAATGTCCATAGCAGCGTCCTCCTCTCTCTGGCGTTTGCGCTTGGCGCCTTGGATCTTGGCGAGCATCTCTGCACGCTCTTGGATCCGGCTGGGGTCATACCCAGCTTTGGTGAGTTCGGAGGTGAGCTCCGTGATTGTGCGGAGACCGGCGGTTCGGGGGAGGCGCGCTTGGTTTTTGGTCGCTTTCTTGGAGGCTTGGGAAGCGACCTTGTGTTCGAGGTTGGATTTGAACTCGGCGGCTTCGCGTTCGTCGTCCGAGTCGAACTATAAAGTTGTGTTAATTCTATTCGGAACGATGAAAGGCAGGTGATGGGACGGGTGCTCACCATCTCCTCTTCGCTGTCGTAGAATCCTTCAGCCTGGAGACGCTCTTCCTCGCGCTCCAAAGCCTCGAGTTTCTCTTCAATGTCGGGATCGATAAAGTCGGCGATGTTCTTGCCCTCCATGATTTCTGGGATGACATCGGACTTCCATTCTGGGTTCGCCAAAATATAATCCCCTGTAGAGTAAAGATGGTTAGCACCGTCTAGAGTCGAATATGCTAGGTTGAAAGACGTACTTTTGATGTTAATGTTATACACGCCAGCTCCTCCCTCTTCGAGCTCTTCGTCGCGAAGCAGTCTAGGTCTCTCAGGATCGTTCTTATCGAACTTCTTCTTGTTCTTCGCAGCCTCGGGAATGAAGGGAGCCCGAACGACGTCGTCTCGGGGCTTAGGCTGGGCGACATGGATACGGTTGATGATGCTGTTGACCTTGCTCCCCTTCATCTTGGTGTCAACTCGGTGCGCCAACAAAGTGTCGCAGGCTTTGTTCTTGAGCTCCATAACACCCTCTTCGGAGAAACACGAAACTTGCACGACTTGCACGCCGTCTTGGTCCATGATTTCTTGGACGAGAGCGCGGTTGTCTGCGTGGAGGTCGTCCAGTCGCATAACATCGACCTTGTTGATTACAAGCACGGTGGGTTTGTTGGCGAAGAGGGGTTTGATGGAGTGGTAGAGTTTGCACTGGAGATCGTGTTAATGTTAGTGATATTGCCTTGGCTGAGACGTAGGGAAAAAAACGTGCCTGAGCTTCGACAGAGTAACCACACTGCTCACTGAGATCCATAAAGTACAAAATACACGACTTGAGATGGGCCATAGCGGTGATACTCTGCATCTCGATGGTGTTCATCTCCTCCAGAGGGTGGTCGAGAATACCGGGGGTATCAATGACTTGCCATCGGAGGTACTTGTAGTCGAGATGACCGACGAAGAGGGATTTGGTGGTGAAAGCGTAGGGTTGAACATCAACATCGGCACGGGTAACTTTGTTGATGAACGAGGATTTGCCGACGTTGGGGTATCCGCAGATGAGGAGCGTGCGGGTATTGGGATCGATTGCGGGGAGACGGGAGATGTGTTGCCTGACCTGTTCCAGGTATGCCAAAGGATCTTTTTGTCGTCGCATGATTGTCGCCATTCTGCCAATATTCTTCAGCGAAAATACGGAGACTTGGGCTCTAAATACTCACCGACCAAGTGCAGCCCGTTTGAGCTGCTTGCATCGGTACAGACTGTCACCAAACTTCAATAGTCGGACGTAATCTTTGGCAACTTGGTCGATCAAATGCCTGGCCGTTCTGAGCTGACCCAGAGCGAGCTTGTAGTGGTTCTTGTCATAAAGAACGTTCATCAACGATGAAAGGAAAGGATGTAGGTCCTATAAACCAGTCAGGTTCCCGATATCTGCTGAAACAATGGCTCGGGACATACATCCAGCACAGGGAACTCGGTCAGGATCGCCCCAAGCTTTTCGTCGAATGCATCCTGGCAGAACTTGACTTTTCGCATGTAAAAGTTTCGTATCCGACTGATTTTGAAGTTCTTATGGATAACCTATACCAAATCCAATTCGATATCGTTTTAACACTGTTTGTAGGTAGATAAACCAAGTAAACTCACCGTAGGAGTTTTTCGTTGTGTCTTGGACAATACGATGTCCAAGAAGTCTGTCGCCGTTGGCACAGGCGCAATGGCTTTGAGCCCGCTTGTCGACATCGTGAATTTTGGCGACGGTCAACGAAGGGAACGACGAGCAATGGGCTTTGCTTGACGGTTTCGAGCAGCGAGGAAGAAATTTCAGATCATTTTCTCACGGGTCTGACTAATTAAGCAATTGGCCATGGCCGCGCTTGGCACGTTGCAGCGTTTCCTCCATTTTTGTCTGGGGCCACCGCCAGCGCACCTGGAAAGTCGAAACTTGGCTATTCTGGGTCTATAAATTCTGTTATCTCGACTTTTCTGATAGGCTATGAAAGTTGTTCCTGGAAGACGACTAAGGCACCCTGTCCGTCTCTCGGAACTTTGGTACATACCGCTAAGATCACAACGGCCCTATCAACGACGGCAGCTTTTCTCCTTGTCTCTACTGTGCAACTCAGTCTGAAAAACCTGCTCTGCTGATATCTATCAAAATCTTTCCTGGGAAAAAACAGAGTGCTTTCCGTTTGAAGGAGCATATTCTCTCGCATCAGTCGCGCCTGCAACCTTGCCATGCTGCTTTGGGCCTCGTCTGGCCCAGAGTAGATGGGACGCTACGGTGCCATAGGTACCCTGAAGGCCTCTAGACTCTCTTGGAAATTAAGCTTCAGCTAATCACTTAACCTTGTGGTCTGAGCTCTTCTTTGCTATGGAACTATGTCATGGATAATTCGGCTCCTTGCGCGCAGGATTTTGGTTCCGCGCTGGTAGGAATGTCTCTATCTCTTCTATCAGCTCTCTATGGTTATACATAATAACGGTAGAAGGAGGGAGGGCTTCGCTATAGGCTCATCCGAGGACGGAAAGTCTTCAATGCTCCCTGATGATCGATATCACAAGAAGCGGCGACCTTCTCCATCAACCGCCCATGGAGTGTTGTGCTAAGTCTGTGATTGTCACGACCGTCGGGCCTTCGACTTTGACTCTCACACTATGTACACCGACCCTTCATATGACAGCTGTATCTCCGCACGACATACGCTAACCTTTATTAGGGAGTCGCGGTAAGACCTCAGTCAAGCCTCAAGTCCCAACTTCCATGGGTTTGTATACAGTGAGGTTCAAATGGATAGCACTGATCGTCGGAAGCCGGGGTGAACTATACTCCCTCATCGATCATTCAACACTAATTTGAGGGTGCCTACCAAGGTTACTTCCACAGAAACTGACGCGTATCATGATGGTATTTTGAATGGCTACATTCGTGATAAGGCCTTTTGAGCTTTATGGATGTTTGTGACCGACACCGGTCGTATTGGTTGGAGCAGTGTCGTAATCTGTCAAGCATGATCTTTCCTTTCGCATGTACATATGCATGTAACGCTGGCCCAGAGAAGCTCTGAGAGAAAACTTTCCCATCGTCCCCCAAATTCGCCTTGGTGTTAACCTCCATCAGCATACATAATCTTTCCATTCCCTTAGCACAGTCCGGTTTCCCCTTCCCTTCCTCTTCGTCTCCTCCGCCATTCGTCGTTCCAGTCCTTTAAGATGCCCACGGCGTTGGAACTCGCCATGGTGGATGCCGCGAGGCTAGATCCCATTGTAACACGGGACCTCACAAACATGGCGTATGCGAACAGTGTGTCTTTGAAGCTTATCTTCCGACTTGGAGACGCACTAACGGTGTATCCTGTTATAGCTGGTCTTTTGGTGCGTTCCTTTTTGCACAGCAAGAATGAAGCCGTCGCTAACGACACACTCAACCACTAGTTCATCCTATTCTACGACCATCTTCTCACTCTTCCAGACGAGGTGCGTACCAGCTGTCACGCAACCTCTTCGAAACCCCGGTTTGACAGGGAAATTGCAATTTGCTGCAGGTCAAGGTCATTTGGCCGTAAGCATGTTTCGTATAGCGGAGTGCCCACTCGCTCAATGTCAATATTGCGCCGTCAAACAGTATGCCATGGAAGTTACCGAAATTTCTGTTCATGATCAACAGATACTTCGTTCCCGCTTTCCTCGTGTCTGTCCTTCTGTCTCGTTACCTCAACGTCAACTCATGTTTGTTCCGTTGTCTCCAGTTTCCACACTTTGAGTACGCCCCGAGTTTTGTCCTTCAGTCAGACAGCCCTTAACAACGACGCCCTACCTCCCAATAGCATATATACTCTTCAATATTAGCCAGCCAGTGAGTTCCATCTTGATGTTCTATACATATCTGGGAGAATAGTTAATCCTTATTCTTATCATTCCAGCTGTACGAATCACATCACGAATACTCGACTTAACGAACTGATCGCTAACACCCATCTCTTCACCTACTAATAGATGTACCGCTAAAATTTGGACTGGAGCGTAAGCAGAACATCTCCTTGAAATCTAAAGTCTGTTGGTGAAGCTAACCCATTTTGTTATGTCTTGCTTCTTTTTCTTCGCAGTCCATGTATATTTAGTCTCGCCTGCGTGCAGGGATTGCTTATGTTCCGTGTAGAAGCCATTTGTACGTCCTAACTCTCTATTGGCACAGCCTCGAACGGGCCCTCTAACATGACTCTATTCTAGATCGGGGTGCGAAAGTGAGCTTGACGACCTCTTGAAATAGCTTAGTGGAAGGGGAGATGCTGACTGGACCATTGACAGCGAGTGAAGCAATTGCTTTACGGTGCCTTTGGAAGTGGGTCTTCCTAGCAACGGTTCAGTTCCATAAGTCTAAACCGGCCTGTCCCCTTCAGCGCAACTGTTAGCGACAGGAGTTCTATCAGCTGTCATCATGCCCAACGTCCATGGTGCGTCCTCTCCTACTTCAATTAACCTATACCGGGACACATTCTCATTGTTAATTTTAGGCTATTCAGGAGGCGACCACGTCCCTGGATGTCTATATATCATGCCAGAACATATGGAGCTTATTTGGTATGCCTCATTTGTTTCACCATCCAAACTATGTAGCTAATACTGACCCACCTGTTCAGGCTCCCCGGAACTCTCTTCGAGTGTATGGCCCCCCTTTCTTCCTCCTACAATGCTGAAACTTATGGCGCAAATGTGATATAGCATTACTCGCTGTCATGACGATCTATCAAGGTATCAGATTGGGTTTCCGCTCTCCACTGTACGTACCCGTGCATCTCACGTCGTGTCGCCTTACGAGCATGATATTACCATAGTCTCCGGGTATTGGTTCGGGATGCCTTCATCTACTTCATCGCCATCTTCAGTACGTATCTCGTTACCTTACATGTTGCTGTAACCGGCATCCCGTCATCCTTTGAGCTGACCAACCGTTCCTCTTCACTCAGCGTGTCTGTTGGCCAGTTTGATCTATCCGAAAGTTGGCCAACGATTCCTGGCACCACCTCTTCTGTTGCCCTCGACAGTCATCGCGTCGCTTGGTGTACGTCATTCCTACTAGTTCTCTTCATTATGTACACCCTTGCTGATTTCCTTTGCCTTTTCTCTTCTCCAGACGGCAAGGATAACAATCAATCTCCGTCTAACCCCCAAACGCGAACCACTTACACCAGTGCCCGAAGCGCAACACCTCCAACTCCCGAGCCACGTCAGCCGAGGCAGTCGATCCAACGTCCTCTTCCAACCCTACGCAAAGGAGGAGATCAAAATCAAGATGGAAACGTCTGTAGAAATCAAGCATGTCTAACGTCTCCAGGGTCGAGGTCAAGATTAATACCTACAACCAACCGCACATGCACAGCGGACGGGAATATCTGCATGAAGGAATACAATACGGAGTATACTAATCTTTTTTTGTTGTGGAGAAGTTTGGAATTCGGAAACCTTTACATCCATCGAGCATTGGACGGACCAAGTAGTTCTGTCTCTCCCTCTCCCTAGGTTATAGCAACACTCCTTTATAACAACTTGTCGTACGTTCTGCCCTAGCTTAACACCTCTGGAAGGATGGCTAGCCTAGATAGACAACAAGGCGAGACGAGAACGAGAACAAGGCGAGAAGGGTACCGTCTCCGTCGCGCGAAAGATCACCGTCAAGCCCTGCAGCAAGACGTTATCAACGTAAACCTTGCTCACACATCCATTATCCGTTGCGACGGTTATCGTTCCGAAGCGTTGTCGTGTTTCCTATCAATGACGAAGCAGGGGAGACCGAGTCGGGAAAGGCACGCACCGTGCGGCGGCGGCTCCGCGGTACGCTGGGCGAGCGTCAGCGTTTCAAAAGCGTGCCCAGACTTGGACTCCAAAGTTCGACGTTTTCCACCCTTAAAAACATATGAAAATATTAGCAAAGGTGGATTTTTGCAGCGTGTACTATCAGGACCAATAGCTTCGGAAATATACATAGAAGGTTTCGTGGGTACACATACCGCCCGACCGACTAACGATCCTCGGAGTCCCCGAGGTTGTTCCCGCATAACCTCGGAGAGAGACACGTCTTCTGTGGTTGTTCCGCTACCAATTAGACCTCCGCGTGAATGTGATAATGACGTCTGCCTATGATTCATCTTAGTTGTGTGACTGGAGAAACTGTGATCACGAAGGGCTTGGTCATCTAATCCCTTCCGAGGACACTAAGCTTGATATGTTAACGCATTATTTAAGCTACCGCGACCCTCAGCCTAAGTCACTGTAAGTACGGACCAACCGACATTCCCTCAGCAAGTTCGATCGGATTTGGGTCTCTTAGAATCCAAACGATGACGCAAAACGCCTTCCGTGTCTTCCGCATAGGATACAAGAAAAGGAACCGCCGCAAGCAAGCTCAAGATTCCAAAACCCATCCAACTCAACGAAAGAAGCCAGTTCAACTTCTCCTAAAGACGAAAAAAGCAATCGCCAACCTAAAGACCGGAGAGCCATGAAGGTTACGAAACACGTCACCACTGTTATCAAGCCTGTTGACTTATTCCAAACTGTAGGTCCAACTTGCCTTTCTCGTCTTGCGACTAAAAGCCGATGAAACAATTATCTTCGGAGTTGTTTGTCCGGTTTGTAGAGGGTCATGTACTCCCTGTTCAGGGCTGATATCTCATAGAAGAGCGAGGTTAATATTTCTCGAATAAAAGGGCTGGAATAGAACCGGAAATTTGCCTTGAATATAGAGCGCCCATCTGCTTTAAGTGCCGAAGCTGGAAGCCCTGAGGTCCCGAGAATATCGGTTTTCGGGACGGGCGGCGAAATTGGCATCGCGGCCCGAACGGTGAGCGCCTAAATAATTTGTGGAACTTGTAAGAACGTGTCTGCCTTCATGTGCTCCAAGAGGCGCCCAGTCATCTCTTATCCGGACTTTCAAACCAAGAAGTACGGTAAGAGGCATTAAAAGGAACACTATTTTTCATGTCGAGCCCAGGTGTTGAACATCGTTCTTTATTCCGATGGCCAACGCAATTTAAATTCTCCTACTGGAGGACGGCTCGCTGCTAATCATCAAGCTCAAGCTCAATCCATAGGTTATCCTTCCATGGTCGTCCGACATCAAAATCAGAAGCGGGGCGGCGGGTCTTCGCGGCGCAATGTGCCCCCGATCCACGCTAACTTTGCTACCGCAGAATCTAGCGAACCGGTGCGAATCTTGACTTCCTTTGGCAATGCATCGGCGTAATCTCTGGACTTGGACAACACTTCAGCCTTACCCAACGCTCTGGGGCGGGCGGATCTGGAATCATTCCGCTCGCAGGTTGTGACTGACTCGTGAGCATGCCGTCCGATGTTCATTCAAGTGGTCGAGCTTACGACCTTCCATAATGCTCACGCGGCTCTATACTAGCGTCCCGATTATGCTATGGCATAGAAATGCACAAGTAATACTGAAAGCAGCCTGGACAGTCGTACGATCTTTCAAGCTCATGATCCGGGCGGTCTTTGGTCTCCGTAGGCAATGCACTAGACATAGCAATTCTGACAGGACGGACCAACAAGTGAACGCTTCTGCAAGTGCACATGGACGATGGAAGTGTTGGTAGGCATCTCGAGGCCTTGTGAGCAAGTCCCTAACGTAAATAACGATCCTTGCATGGTTCCATGGCTGCGTGAAGTCATTACCAAATGGTCAGGACCATGTCTCTTGGTCTCTTGATACTTGACCTCTCTAGGGGACAACAGGAGTTGCCATCATTTAACGCTTTTGACAACGCGGGGTACTTATAGTCATATCCTGTCAATGTGCGCCTTGATCGATTAATCTCCCGGTTTGACTACCTTCGGAGCTCCTTCGCTGCAGTTAATCCTCCCACGAGCTATCAACGAGCTATAGGATGGCTACCCAAGTTTGCCATATCAGGTTCATCCCGGAACCGACATGCCTTCCTTCCAAATGTGTCCAAATCACCAAATCACCCTATTTTCTAAGGAGCAAGTCTGATCACCAGGCCGATCATTTTGTTGTATGTATTATCATTGTATGTACCTTGACATCCTGAGAGAAGGCATAACGCGACCATTCCTTTTTATTCCAACCAAAATGCAGCAAGAAGCCACCCTCAAAATGCAGTCGAAAGGGGCCCTTCCTTTGGCCGCTCTATTATGTAGGACATAACAAGGTAGCCCAACAAACCTATATGCAGTATACATAACATTCTAGTCCATCAATTCTCTTTCCGGAATGGATGAATCCCGACGTCCCGTTGATTCCTTCGATATACTTATCCTCGAGAAGACATTGTCGTTTTCGTCCTACGCCAGTTCGCTTTCCCCAACCGCACCACCGACTTGGCAACGAACCGGCATTTTAGAGCAAGCTTCGTATTCAAATCGAAATTTGCATAGCTCATGGCCCACATTGCCCAGCCGGGGGATCATCGATCAGCACCCAGGTTCGTCGTCCTTCGGCTAGGTAAATTAGCCGATAATTCGCCCTTTTTGCTAGAGCACGGCTTGCTGAAGTGGGTCATCGATGACATGGTCACTTGAGTCTAAGCTTGAATGACTGTCGGCGAGTAAGCAAATTATCAAGCACCAATAGGAATATGGTATTTTAAATTCGCTGTCCAGGTGCCTCGAGGCTGTGGCGGTATTGCGAAGGATCGATAACAACAACTTCTGTTCTAATCGCCCAGGATCGTTGCAAGACAGATGGCCAATCACCAATGTCTAGGCCTTATATCTTTTCCGTTTTGCCACTTGGAAGATCCTTCTCGACTCGCCTGCTGTGAGAAGGGAGTCCGCATGTAGGTGTGAGTTCTAACTTCCAAGTAGACCTTCTCCTTCTCATTAGTCCGTTCTCAGCATTCCGTGTATGGGAGTTGCCGTCCCTCATGGCAATCAGACTGCTAGTTCATTGAACCTCGAACTTTCTCTCAAATCACAGTCCGCTGGTTACCTGGGCCCTCCTGAGCCTCGCCCCCTCGCCTATATCACATCCGATGAGCTAAGTAAGTGCCTGAGGGAAATAAGCAACCGCGTGAATTATGAATGTAGTGGCTGAGCAAGCTATTATTAGCACAGGCTACAAAAGGTCTGATTTTGAAACTCTCGTTTACAAGATCAGTTCTATATCTAATTGATAATACGTTTGCCCGAGCCGTTCCATTCGGCATTTTCGCTCCCACCACCAGGCTCACGCAGATTACGAGGCCACTAATAGGTTAGGAAGGATTGCTATTGCGGTGCTGGTAGCAATACAAACAAAAGGGTGACGGATAGGCGTTTCTTTCCTACTTGTTTGATTTGTGTTCTTGAGCTTAAACCGTGATACTTCGGAGGGATATACGCAGGTGATTCGGAACAGGGCTCCCACTACTAGAAAGTCCGCGACTTCAACCGTTCAATGAAGCTACTCCTCGAGTACTGCACCTACTTGTTGCCTTGTAACTCAACATGCCCACAACAGCGGGGCATGTGTGCATAACTGTCAACGCATCGCCTCACGGTAATTCTCCGAATCAAGTCAGAGTGCCTACCAGTCAACGACTCGATCGCCACCAACCCAAAAATGTCACGCAGAAAAAAACAAAACGTCAGGCAAATCCCGAGCTTCGCACTTCGAATGCAACAACACTTTGCAACAAGCACAAAGTCGAGCCTAATCATAGCAGTACGAAGTATACATAAACGCTCGAGCTCGAGGCCCGCTTCAAAGCCTCGGTACGGACACACCATATAAAGCCAACGCAGGTCCTCAGCGACCGGTTCACAATTCGAACACTTGGAGCAACAAGGGGGCCATAGCAGGCCATAACGTACAACGACCACGGAAACACCCATCCTTCAGGTCGCATTGCCCAAATCCGACGGTGCTTCGCGGTGCGGCGTCTGGGAACGTTAACCCTCATCTGCATATTTTAGCTTTCTGTGAGAGATAGCTCCCTTGTCAACTCTATGCGTAGATCCGGGACTCCACGACTCAGAAGGCGGGTATGTCCTTCGAAATCGCATCCATATGATGCTATCGCACCTGCTTGAATCTCATGTCAAGAGAACCCTCCTCGGACTCGGAAGCATCTGGCACCTATTGGACAATCCGTTCATTTTCCATACCCCGTCAGGCAAGTCTGTACCCAAACACTTGAGATGATATCTAGCTCCACCCACATTAAAGCCACCCCTTCGAATTCTGTATTGAGGAAGGACGTCGACCAACAACCTCCGAAGGGCTGATCAAAATTTTTCAGTTTCAGCGTCCGTAATACTTGTCATTGGAGTAACGAATAAACTCGTCTTATCCCGAAGCCCTGATCAACGTCAACGCCCCCTTGCTTGATAAACTTACGATAACCAATATATGCTCATGTTACCCTAAAAGTCCAACTCAAATCGAAACAACGGATTTTCCAATTTTTGAAACATTCAACGGACATCCCACACGGACACGTTGTCAAAGGGTAGCAAAGGGTTCGCGGAACGACGGAACGGAAAGGAACTAGTACTGAACGCGAGGACAGAAACTTCTATGTACAGTTTCTCAGCCTGTTATCGATATGAATTATAGCCGTATAGTTACAGTCCCTCAAGCATGACGACGGGTCCAAGCTCGAGAGAGAGAGAGCAACGATATTCCCGGCCCTCGCGATTCAGAAAAACGTCATATGTACATGTAAACCCCGCTCACCGCTTCGCTTCGTCATCCCAGGATCTCTCACCCATCGGTTCCTCATCGACATCGCGCACGCATCGGTCTTGCGATAACACGGGCACAATGTCCTTACTAACTTATTACTCACTCACTTCACTTACATACTTTCTCCGAGAGAGCTCAACCTTAATTTTTCCGGCCTGCAAGGCAATTTCGTCAGACAGCGCGGCGGCGGCAGCCGTCTCCTGCACTGTAGTACATAACACTTGACAAGTCCCATCCCACCGTCTGACTCGTCGTCCTACATACCAAATTCAAGATCCCTACCAAAAATAAAACAGACTCGAAGGGTCTCGGTCAACAGTCCTAATCATACTCGTCACCTTTTGACATTTTGACAGGGTCCACGGAACTTAAAAACGAACGTGAAAAATGAATGATCGATACAGTGTATTAAATGTTCATCGTCTAAGAAGTAACTAAGAACATGAAGGTAGAGAGAGAGAGCCTAGAAAGTGCATGTGCATGTGATAAAATGTAGGCGCAACATCGCAACATCCACTGCTCGATCGAGAGGGAACAACTAAATATACAAATGGAATTGCTTCTTTGTTTATAGCTATAGAGGACCAATGAAAAAAAAAGGGGGTGGGGGAGGGACATGCACATAAGTCTGAATCAACGGGGTATGTATGTATGTATGTATGTATGTATGTATGATGAGGATGCGGGTGACGATGATGATGAGGATAAATAATATGCATAATGCGGGAGGAAAGGATGTTTAGGAAGTTGTAAATCAGGAGGAAAGAAAATTAAGGAATGACAAGTAGTTTGAAAACTTTTTTTGGAAGGGAAAAGGATTATGCAGTCCACTGACTAAACGACGGTGAAGGAATCGGTAAGTGGGAAGTGCAGGTGAAGTCGGAGGAGAGAGGAAGAAGGGTGGCGCGCGTGGCATATGCAACTAGAGTAAAAGAAGCAAAAAGGAAAGAGGTATAAGAAGGTCGAGCGAAACGATGCATGTAAGTGATAGTAGTAGTAAGTACAACAGAGGGGGTTTCAACCATATGTAAAAACGAGCAACAAGAGAACAGACGACTAATTACACTGTACAAAAACTTTTGAAAGGGAGCCCAGCCGCATAAGCGACAATCAGTAAGCAAAAAAAAAAAAAAGGACCAGACCAATAACCCTCAACAACAAAGTGTGTATAATCTCGAAAGCAAGGAAAGCAAGGCATATAACTACAATGAAGGAGGAAAACTCCCGCTAGAAAACAATCAACAACCCCACAAAAAAAAACACAAGACGAATTTGAAATCCAAAAAGTGAAGAGAAAGAGGGGGAACCATAAGAGAAAAACAAAAAAGTCTAGAGGATCCGTCTATAGGACGAGCGACTGTTGTTGTTGTTGCTGCTGCTGATGTCGACGCTTATCTTCCTCTTGTTCATTTCCACCACCAAGCAACCTCTTCTTAGTCCACCTCACCCAATCCGTAACACCTCCACCATCCCTCTTCCCATTCATCTCCGCCTTCCTCCTCTCCTCGCTCTCATCCCCATCAACATCAGGCGGCATCCCCAACCCCTCAATAGCCGCAAACGAAACATACCCATCCATCTGCCTACACCGCGCCGACGCCCTTCTCACATTAAACTGCTGCGGTCTCGAAGAAACAGGTCCATTGACACCGCCATTGTTAGTGAGCGCGCCATAATGCTGCATGGCACCACGTCGACCTGAGGAGAGGCGCGAACACGAGCCAGATCCAGAACAGCCAGAACACGAACATGATTCGGCATCATCCTCGTAATCGGGATCATCATCCCCATCGTCCTCGTCGTCCGAGTATGCAGACCCTCCACCGTGGCCCATACTCAGCCCCCTCCTATCATTCTTCAGCATCGTGAGGGGAGGCCCGCTTCGTCGGGCGTCGAAAGAGGTCTTGTATGGAGAAGGCATGTACTCCTTGCCGGGCGAGACGGTGTAGTGGTGATACGCACCACTCATTTGCGTGGGCGGGGTAGGTGGGGGAGTGAGCAACCGAACGTCCTCAGGATCCTCCTCCTCTTCTTCTTCTTCAGGTGTTGGGGATCCATCCGAGACCAGCGGAGGCGTGGTTCCACTGCGTCCACCACGAGGATGGTACTGGTGATGATGGTGATAGCTTCCAGGTTGATGGTAATGTGGCAATGAAGACGGCGCAGTAGCGGTTCTCTTCGGGGAAGGATGAGCACCCGGAGAAGTCATGCTGCCCGCTAGAACGGGTGCTGGTTCCGTCCGAGACCGCGATCGTTGATGGTGCTGTCGACTAGAAGCAGAAGCTTGGTGAAGCAGCATATCTTCTCTCGAACCCGATCGCGCGCTATTACTGCCACTCGAAGGCGGGGTAACAGCCATCACACCGCCGCCGCCATTCTTCTTGCTGTTGTTGCTGCTATTGTGCCCACCCCATGCCCATCCACCGTTCTCGTCTCGCACCACGTTTTCGTCGCTGTCGGTCGAGGGCACGGTTTCGTCGTCTCCAACTCCAATCATCCAGTCGGTGCCCTCTCGTTTCCTCCGCCCGTCGGTCTTGGCGGAAGGCGACCGCGTGGTATGGAGGACCCGTTCTAGCCTTGCGCGAAGGACTTGCTCGTGTGGTGTCATGGGCAGACCTTCAGTCGTAGGCTCGGGACCAGGGGAGAGAGGGAGGGGACGAGGGACGTGCCGGCGCGACAACGTCGGGGATTGCTGAGATGAAGCAACGGATGGAGCGTATGAAGAAGGTGAATTGGGTGCGTATGCTCTCGAATGAGGACTAGCGGCTCTCGGTGAGGGATAGGCGTGATGTTGACTCTTGACTGAGGATCGGCGAGTAACCGGGCTGTGACCTCGGCTAGGGGAGTGAGTGCGGGAAGCGGAGGTTGGACTTTGAGTATAATGCGAGGAAGAAGCAGCGTCTTCATGACGTAGCTGCATATCGCTTTGATGGTGCTGCCGACTGTGACTATGACGTCTGGATAGCGAGCTGTTGTTGTCGAGCAGCGATGGCGACGGGGAGCGAGGACCACTGTTGCTGAGCATGGCACTTCGGAACAGGAAGTTGCCCCTGGTAAGGTCTTCTGCCCGGTGGTCTTCTGGTGATGTCCTCGGTATGTGTGAGTGGCGACGCTGGTGATTTCGCACTGGTGAACGGGCGAGGGTTGGGTTGATGGGAAGGGGATTCCGCTCCTGCTCGTCCTTCATGAGGGCTTCACGGAGGAGCTTTTCAGAGCGGCTGGGGGGACGATTTGGTGTTGTTGGCCTGTCTGATGGTGTAGGTGCGTGTTGTGGTTTTGGACTGTAGATCTGGGGCATATCGGAGAAGGAATGCGGTGTAGCTGTGATCAGAGAAGGTATTGGAGTCGTTGGAGAGAGCAGGGTCAACCTCAAAGGCCTTGGTTTGTTGTTTTCTAGAGGAATATGAATGGAAATAAGCAGGGAAGGGAAAGGGACAAGACATACGGTAGGGGAGAGTGACAGGGGAGGCAGTACAAAGAGGGTCCCAGTTATTAGCCGTAGAAATAGAAAATCCGCTGGTGCAGGGCCAGGTGCACTCCCAGCCAGATCGAGATCCACTCTTACCGCTGTCCGGGGAACGACCTGGTTCGCTCATCTTGATCCGGATAAACCAGCTCGGTTCGTCAAGTCCAGCTCGTGCGGTCCAGATTCAAATCCGTTGCGCTCCCAGGATCTCTCTCTCTCAGTCAGCTGGACACGCGTAAGTAATAAGCTCGCTCAGCTGCAAGCGGCAACGGCGTGGTGGCTTCCAGAGCGTGAATAGACTGTGATTGCCTTGAATTGTGATGTCCGCGAGTTTCTTTTCAAAACACGAGGGTTTGTAGGGTCCGTCTATGTACACGGGTCGGGACTTCGGGAGAAACGTATGTAGCTGGTTGTTGCGAGGGACCACGGCGGGAGCTTGGATCGACACGAGGCGAAACGGCGTTCTATGCTTCGCCGAGTGGGTATATGCGTTCGGGACGACTCTTCTAGGGTTGCCGATCTGTGTCTGGGTGACTATATCCGCGATCAGTATCGCCCTGAGCAATAAAAGTAAGGGTCGGCGGGGTATGTTGTACACCTGGTACGTTCCGTTCCGTTGAATCTGGTGCCGAGGTAGCAATAAATACGCGAATAAGGATAAAAGTCTATGGGCGGTCGAGGTTGTGTGTTGACGATGTGCAGCTCGCGGCGTTGTCGACGATGGCAGCGACGATGAGGATGGCGGTGGCGACGACGACGACGGTGGTGGTGGTGTAGAAGAAAGAGATATTGATGGCGCTACAAGAAATTTGCTATGCCAGATATTTTCCGTTTACCGTAATGTCCGTATGTAGGATATCATACATCCGTAACAACGGAATCAAAAAATCAAATTCAAGGGTATCCACTTGGCTTAGTGCGCGACACCCGTAGTTAATCCAAAGAATAACCCTAAAATAAAAATTGTCGGATAACTGTCGAGGAGAAACCCACCGCGATCCATAGGCTGCTGGGAATTAAATTGCACGCGAGCATGTAATAAATTGAAATTCAAGCCGACCCGCCTCGAGGCTTAATTCGGTTTTTTGATCCCCGCCACTCCGCCCGACCGCTCATTATTACATAATCAATTACCTACTGACCCCGCATTGGATTTGTCAATGTTTGTTTTTGAAGAAAACCCCAGGATTCCGGATCCCCCCAGTTCACAGCCAACCGGGTCCTTTATACCCTGAAATCTCCACCCCAGAAATTCGATTTTCATTTTCACCTTGACCCTCGAGGCTGTCCGGGTCATCAAAGTACACGTTTTCCCAAGTCGTATGGTGTCGACAGTCGTATGTACCATCCGATAGATCCCCAAGCAATATTCAACGATTTGTATGCCAACACACGTGCAAACTGTAAACATGACTCTGCATGAAGGCCGGACGGTGCGTGAAAAAGAGTTCGTCTTGTCTTGAACTTCCGCCGAACAATATATTCCTAACCCGCTCGCCGTGATATCAGTGAAATCCCCTGTTCAAGTTTCATCCCTCTCCCAAAATTTCACATCCAGAACGAAGGGTCATGATCACAAGGTCACGGTCTATCTTTGTCTCGTTTCCTAACCCAAAGAAACAACTTATCCGTCCTAGGGCCAGGGCCTAGCCCAGCCTAGTCTTGCGACCACGATCCCGCTTCATGATCATAGTAAGTAAGTAAGTATGTACATACCTGGCACCTCCGAGTCTCGCTTTCTGACCAACCTGGACCCTTCAAGTTCTGATTTACTTACATACAACCCACGTTCCTGTCGACCGCCTATTTCCCCACATTCCATTCAGTCATTCATCTCGCTTCTTCTTGACAGGTCGTACATAAGACAACGGAGAAAAAACAAAGTGAGCGACAGACAGACAGCCCGTGACATTATAAATTACGGTATACCTACGGGACTGCACCAGATTCTGGGTTTTCGTCCCCCATTTGCCCCGCAATTTGATTTTGTTTTCTCCGCGTGTATGTAGCAATGCTTGCCATCTCGGCGTTTACGACCGATGTTTCAGGGTCTCTTCGGGCGGTGAATAAGTTGCACTAGGTAGGAATAGGAATAGGAATAGGTGAAGGTATGTGCTTTGCTTTGAGGAGAAGAGATGTTGGCGGCGCTTAGCATCTTTAAAAAGGGCGTTAGTCATGCTCTACGGGAACTTCCGTTCGAGGAAAGCGCTCACCAACCACAAAGTCCAAATTGTGCTCTACGCTGGTTGGGTCTGAAATTGGCAGACAAGGAAAGAAAGAATCAAAACCATCGACCAATCCCACTCCTCTCAACATTTTAAATGTCGACAAGCCCGATCTCAGGTTTGAATGCTGTTCAACCGACCGACCTCCTACAACTTCGCAAATCCACAGACCCTTCCTCTTTCTATCACATCAACCGAACTGGTTTATGATTGTCCAGGGGGGTACGCACAGGGTTTGTACTGTGCACCACTCGATCATACGGCGTTTAATGTTGTAATGTGATTCGTTGAACGTTGAACGTTATATCCGCATATATAGCCAGAAAGGTTTGGGTTGGGTTGGGTTGGTGTACATACCACGGGTCACTTGAACACCTTCCATATGTTGCGTTATAGCCGATGGGAGGGGAGAAGATGCGTCTTTTGTACCTATTACCTAAAGTTCGGTTCTGTGGAGAGATCAAGGTGAGGGTGGATGGGATGGGTACGCCGTTTCCCTTCTTGCATTTGGGATGTGAAGAGGAGAGATTGCCTATAGAGTTTTTCAAGATTCAAGTCAAGTCCGAGACTTTCGTATTGTTGTGTCAGCTCCTGCTTCCAAGGAAAAGGAAGCAACCATTTCTCTTCCTCTTTCTGCACTTTCTATCTCTTTGTTTCCCCTTTCTCTCAAATATGAACAGGAATCTTCCACTCAAAATTGATATTTGACACCTTGAAGAAGGGTCCAACTTCCGTATCGTGCGGTATACAAACATAAAAGCAAAAAGGGATACCAACCGATGTTCCAGGGTCTTCGGGCGGTGAATAAGTTGAACTAGGTAGGAATAGGTGAAGGTACTTTGCTTTGAGGAGAAGAGATGTTGCCGGCGCTTAGGCTAGCGTCTTTAAAAAGGGCGTTAGTCATGCTCTGCGGGAACTTCCGTTCGGGGAGAGCACTCACCAACCACAAAGTCCAAGTCGTGCTCTACACTGAAGACAAGGAAAGAAAGGGTCAAATAAACCATCAACCAGTCCCACTCCTCTCAACATTTTATGTCGACAAGCCCGATCATCAATCCTGTTCAACCGACCTCCTACAACCTCGTAAATCCTCAGACTCTTCCTCTCCCTATCACATCAACCGAACTGGTTTATGATTTTCCAGGGGAGTCGCATAGGTTTGTACTATGTACACTCGATCATACGGCGTTTGATGTGATTCTACAAAAAGGTTGACCGTTGACCGTTGAACGTTATATCTGCACAGCAGAAAAGGTTGGGTTGGGTTACCACGGGTTCACTTGAACACCTTCCATATGTTGCATTATAGCCGACGGGAGGGGAGAAGATGCGTCCTGTACCTAAAGTTCGGTTCTGTGTATGTGGAGTACTCGAAGAGATCGAGGAGGGTGCACGAGATGGGTACGTCGTTTCCTTTCTTGTGCTACGATGTGAAGAGTCGAGATAGCGTATAGAGTTTTTCAAGATTCAAATCGAGTTTTGTTTCAAGTCCGAGAGTTGCTTGTTTCCCCTTTCTCTCAAATATGAACAGGAGTTCGCGAGTCTTCTACTCAAAAGGGACGTTTGACATCTTGAAGAAGGCTCCAACTTCCGTATCGTGCGGTATACAAATACAAAAGCAAAGGGATACCAACCCTTCCAGCTTCGTAGCCCTAGCAAGAGAAAAGTTTCGGAACGAGAACAATCAAATCAAGTAAACCAAGAGGGTAACAATGGAAGCTTTCACCTCCACCCCTCACCTCACTCCACAAACACTCTTTATATATCACCAATAAAAGAACCAAAAACGAAACGACTTTCTGGAACCTTCAAGGGTACTTCCATAGGTACCCATCTTTCTGATCCCACTATCCAATTTCAGTACTCACCAGACGCCGCCCCACACATTTCGATGTTCGACGACGTCACGAAAACCGAACCACTTTGTGTGTCATAAGGTTATGGTACATATATAATCAAATCTCTTACGTTCGACTCGGTATATTGTGACGAATGTGAAGGGCGAAAAACGAGCCGTCGTCACAGATGTCATTGTTGTTGTTGAAGACAGAAAGAAGGTTCCTCGATATGTCAACTTTTCGTTCGAGGAATCATTTTAATGAACTGTCCCCCCTGCGTGGGTGTTGCCAAGACCGAGAGACGGAGTTGTTGCGGGGGCAATAAGTAGCCGTGAAGTGAATAAGAAGAAAAAGAATTCGAACTCGCGACGTTGTGTGGGATCCCCGTCCTTCGGGGAATTTCATTCATGCACTGTGTGGTTCGCAGTGCTACCACGCACATCGGACAATCCAACTTTGTTCTATGAATTTGCCGACGCCAGTCATTGGATATTACATAGCAGAACCCCACGGTGTAATAGATGATGCAACTTGCTCGTCTTTCAATTACAAACTACGAGTTTATAATTAAACGTATTCTTGGGATTTCCTTGAAGTTCCACTGTGGCAACGTATGATATATGATCGGAGATGGTGCCTTCCGTGGCCAGTCAGTAGGTACTCAGAGCTTACAAGGACCGTCCGGCCGTCTATGACGGAAAAAGTGGCTTACTGGGCTTGCCGCTTGATTTCGCAGCTAACGCAGGGCCGGACTGTCGTGGATGTATACTCGAAGAGCATGGCCAGCGTACCCGGAAATAGCTCTGTCCGTGTCCGACGAACGACGGACGAAGACTTCTGTCACGGTTTAGCTTTACTCGACCCCTGGGCTCTGTAAGAAAGACCGAAGGGCCCAGTAATCCCAGTCAAGACTCAAGTTTAAAGAAGAGTGAGAGTCGAACTGACTCAAGTGATTTGATTCGATACGCCGCCGGATTATTAGAAGGGTCAGTACAAAACCACTGTGACCAAGGGAAACCCATCAACCTGGTGCACCGCGCGAAAATTAAAAAAATCGTTCTCAGTCTTAGTTCTTGTGTGCTGCATCATCGTAAGTAGATCAACCAGGTTTGTATGTAGTCCGTAATTATATCGCCGCTGGACGACATTGTAAGTAGGTCACCGGGTCAGGACTCATCAGGGCAAATAGTACGCCGCTAAGCAAGCATATGTACAGATGATACAACAGAATCCCGAGACCCCCTCGGACCCGGTGGCTGGGCGGCGGCGAGGAACGGTGTATGGTCAGGTGTCGATGTACCATGAGCTACCAAAATGAACTTTTCAGTGGGATCTGCCAATTGTCGCATGTCGTTGGCAGCCTATAATGTACTAGGTAGTACTGTCTGACGTTCCAACTCGAACTCGAAGGAAGAAGAAGGAAGAAAATCCCAAGTTATACATGCTAGCCGTACTTAGCGTGACCGGTCCCACAATCCGGTCCCCCTTCATAATGGCGTTTGTGGCCTCTTCTTGCTTTCTTTTGTTTCCAAGTTGATGATCCACGCCATCAGTAAAAAAAAGTCAACGCCGCCGATTTGATGCTGACGGAGAAAACGTGTTGAGGTATGGTATTTATGTATTGAAAAGACTTTTGGAGCGAAGTGCGCTTTTGAATTCAAACCCAAGTGTTCGGACTTAATTGTTGATTGTACAAGATAAATCTTTGGCCGGCGAGACGGTTTTTTGTGGGGTGTCAGTGTAAAGGGTGAGCGCTGCCAGTGCGGAAAAGGACTCGATGCGACTGCTCCTCCTAAGCGTTAAGCCACCGCATACCCCATCTGGTCGAAACAACGGTACCTCATTTTCCTCCAACCCAACGAAATTGAAATGAACTAAGAGATCTTCAGGCGGTGAGCGACGATTCTCGGGAAGGTTTTGCCAAAACGGTCTTCTTCGCGGGATCACTTCGCAGTGGTAAATGTATCCAAGTTCAATCATATCAAGATTCAAGCTCAAGCTTGAACAACCCAGTCTTCTGCGTTTATTTTTGTAAAGAGGGTCGTGATAACGGCTTTCGTGCCGGCATTCAATATACATATAAACTTCAGTATGGAAATCCAGTTGGTTCGCCATGGTCACTTGCTTGCCCTGGCGCATGCTACGCTATGAATGGAAGTGATTGCCTGACATTGAGCGCGAGACTATGGGGTGAAAGATGGGAGAGAGGCGAGTTTAACGCTCTACGGAGGAAATGGAAGATGGGGAGTAAGCCATATGACGAGGATCGGGGTTTCCGATGGCTAAAGAAGCTAAGAGGATGCGCAAGGGCGTCTGTTTGGTGATTATGTCGAGGGTGAGTTCTGCCAGTGTGAACTGCCCACTCCATGATCGCACCGGGTGCCGAACGGGGATATAATAATAGGACGCAGCTCTATTCATCATCGGGAATTCACAGTATTTCACCGTATCTAGGCGCACACTGTGTGCGGCAAAGGTAGCGCAGACGGCCAAGCCATTCTTTCCTTGAAGTCTCTGGCGTTTCACAGCGATGATAGTGGATCGTTTTACCCCTTTGATAGAAATTATCTCCCCTCGCGTGCCATTTATCTCTGATGCATGCTATCTATTTCACAAGCTAGTGACAGATGAATAGATAGATAGATAACTTATAGAAGAGGCAAACACCTGAGGGGAAGATGACGAATACGTCTACATCACCTAGAACTTTGGTCTATCAGAGCCGGAAGGCCAACTAGAGCCTTCGAGGTTCTCTTCACTCTTCCTATCTTATGATAAATCCCGTGCTAGTTTCCTTCAACGACGTTTGACTCGGTTCGAAACCGTTGTGATACGCATATGCTGGGCCGTCAGGTGGCCGGCCGACCATCCTCGTGTCAGCCACGCCGCATGTCTACTATGCCCCCACGCCTCGACTTCACAGTCCGTGACCCGTCAGGAGCTATTCCGCGTTTCCTTCGTGCTACTGCGCATGTCAACCACCTGGATCATGACTCCGTCCAGCGTCCCCGAATCCAGCGGGTCTAATTTCGACCGCAATATTTGCGCTTGGTTGTGGCGTGGTCTAGACGGCTTCGTGGGTTGAGAAATACTAACTCGGATTTCGAAATCTGATGTGTTGACTGAAAATCCCTCATTGTATGTACGATACGTCCGGTTCTGGAGGAGAACGAACTGCTTTGTGTGTGTGTGCGTTCCTAGAAGTAGACGTCCTGGAAAATTCTGGGGTGTTCATTCGAGAATTCACGTCGAATTATTCTAGGCGCTTGTTTAAACAAATGGACGTCTGCGGTATTTCTGCTGCTCGAAGTACCAAGCTGTGCTCTGTACATACTCCCAAACCCGCATTTTTCCCATCTACTCAATTGAAGGTACACCCAAATCCATGGAAAGATATCTTTCTTTCCTTCTCCGTCGCTTCCATTTGCCTCGTTACTACTATATAAGTAGAGAGGGTTGATGTCTATAGCCATATTCACGCATTGTACGTACCAAAACGTCGTAGTCGAGCCAAGAGACTGGTCTTTGGGTACTCTGAACCTAATGCACGGCAAGACGAGCAACCGGTACTCTATCATCCCTGGGATGACGAGGCAGAATAGTAGCACTCTTCAAAATCGGTAATGGAAGTCGGGCACCAGAAGTTCGATCTATTCCTGCCAGTAACCGAGCTGATCCCCTCCCTTGTATCACATTTCTCATGATATATTAACTTCTCTGTACTCTGAATAGTAACTATCCGTTTCTTATACTCCGTGCAAATGGAAGGGTGCCGTCGCCTTACAATACTCCCCAGAGTTATCACAGAACCCAATGGCGGGTGCTTTAGCCTGAACACTATAAGAGGAGGACATCGTTTTAGGCCTTGATTACTTCTCTTTTTACCACCCTTTTTCCGGCCAGCTTGAAGGGTCTATGTCGGTCTGCGGAACGTTCAAGACTCGCCCTAGGTCCCAGTGGCCCCTGTTGTCTTGCCACATTTGGCAACACCGCCATCAATTCGAAGATCGGCGGCAACAAGTGGCAACAAGCGGCAACCGTGTTCGGTAGTTCAACCGCTGCGCGCCCTGCCGCTGCGGCTTGTCTTCGTTCCACCATGATCGACGTAAGGAAGCATGGTTCCACTCCTACCTGCACCCCTTTCGCGAATCACAGTTGGGATCATTGCTGAGGCGGCTATACATAGTAGTTGGAACAGGTGAGAAGATTGTTTAAATATAGTGTGAATTGGTTCATCAAATGGCAGTACCGTGGACCGACTTGGCTGGCTCGGAATGGGCGTATTCTCTCATATTGTGAATTGGTGTCTTGTTGGTGGACAAACCGTAAACAATAGATGGCGACACAGGTAAGTGGCGAGACAATTCACTAAGTTCACTACTAGATAGCAACGCCTATTCCTAGACCTCCTTATCATCACGAAGAGTCCACCAATGGGAATATGAATCCGTTGTGGGGTAGGAAACCTGAGGTGACCTCCCCTAATGACCATAAGGTAGCGTACCATCAAATATTGAGGGTTCTCACTGTGTAATGTTCCTTGAAGGCAAGGATCACGTTGAGCTTTGTCTGGCCACCTCCGTTCCTTCCGTTTAGCTCCCCTTGGTACGTCAAGCATTACCCCGTTACTAAAGCTTATTTCGCAACCTAATTAGACTCGTATTGGGGAAATTGATTGTGGGGTTGCCATAGCTCGCTATTCTCGTATGGGGCATTTCGAGCTAGTTTGGCAATCCAGGGACCATTTGACCGATAAGGTGAAATGGAACGCATCTGTATATTTCCCATTACGAGGTCCTGTTCGAGGAATGTTTTAGGTGATGGTGATGCATCTTACTTGTTTTCAGAATGCCGAGGAGTCGCCAGACACGGGCGGCGTACACGTCTGGTGCTCGCTCAGCCGCTGACATACAGTGGAATTATCAAGGGCATGGCGTCAAGTCAGCATACAACACAACCTTCTCTACTCCACAAGCCTACTAGGAAATAAGCATAAACCGATCCCCTTCCCATATGCATGAACCACGGTTCGTCTCAGTCGTCTACAACCATACTTCCTTTTGCTCAAATGATATCATTCGATACTTCAAAAGTAAGTGGACATTCTGTGGTAGCATTGTTATTGCCACCTACTGATCAGTTTTATTCCTAGTACATATGCTCTTTCGAGAGCGCAGTGTTAGAGGTGGAGTACCTTTGCGTCATGGCTGACAGCTATTGTCGTCAGTAAGATATGTCCCGGACGTAATGCGCCGATGCAAAAACTCGAAGATTCTCTTCCGTCACTTGTCGTCGCTGCTTCCTTCCACGCCTAATGGCATGGGAAAGAGGCTTAAATCTCGGAAAACCTTGGGTGAACATTAAGAACGAGGTCTAAAAACTTTGATGCATACAGAAGGGCGCAAATTTACGATCGCGATACCAGGCACGGGAATTCTACTGCTCTCACGGATTCCATGGACCAGTTCTACATTCTGAACCAGTACGACGATCGAGAACCCTATGTCGAAGTTAGTCATGATATGACGATATTGAGCAAGACTCCCCGTTCCGTAGGTGCCTAATCCATACAAATGCGACGGTGACGATTCAGTTCGGCAAGATGCGTTTCTCCTAGTTCAACGATCGAAATCTGGGGATAGGATTACAGCCTAAAGGGCTCAAGATTTCTACTTCGAAGCATCGCGCTATTACTGCCGTTCGCAAATCGCAAGTGGTCGGACGTCATGCAATATTACATCGACCCTCATCGCGCCCAAGATCGAATCATGATCGATGATTTTGTGTACACAGTTTCCTAGAGAAGCGGGACCTCACATCGAAAGGCACCAGTACAAGGACTCGTATGATCGGCGACAAACGTCTCCCAAGGAGGCTTCGATTTCCAATTATCCGCTCCTCGGCGGGGTCTCCCATGAAGTCGATCAAAGCCAATTTGTAGGTTTGTACCTTCCCTATATTGAAGTCTTTGATCAACCGGCGGCTATCTGCAATGTCTTCTCGACGATAGAAGAACAACGCTGGTGCCAACTTGGGAGCTACTGTCGTCCATGGATCATCCGATTCGATCCGAGCGTTTCTGGGAGCAGGCCCAGCCCCGAGGTTGCTGTCTTGCGGAAGGCCTCATGTAGTCCCTATCTCTTCCTCCGACACTCCCCACGAATGGTGCGATCGTAAATTAGATTGGGAGCATAAACGTTTAAACTCCAGTCGCTCATTGGCCCATCCTTGAAGACCTCCTCTCCTCTAAATGGAACGGGTTGAGGGCTCAACTTATGTCAAAGCAGGCTTCGACTTCGAGTGGGGGGTTCCACGATCGAAAAGAACCCGAGTTACAGCATCTGGTTGAATTACCTCAAGCCATTTGTGAGCTTCTGGGTCCTTCATCTCATGTTGGGCAGTCCAATGGGCACCCTCCACACTTGTCACTTCATCTTCTAGCTCAATCCTTCTCTCCGAAGACCCGTGGGTGCGCGAAATTCGCTAGTATGAACTATTGTATACTCATTTCTTCTTTCGTGTCGTCATTCTCTGAGGCTAATGTAAACTTTACGGAAGAGCGCATCGGGACTTCAGCTTTATTACGAGAGTAATCGCTCCTTCGGTCCATAGTCCACTCAGCCGGTATTGGTGTGCTGACACCCTACACGCAACGCTGACGATTGCAGGCCTTTTCTTGTAGCTATATATACACTGACTTATAGTGAAGTGGAGCCAAACTGGAGCGAGGAGCAGAGCGCCACTGGAGTATAGAGGATTCGAGGGCCACCCCTTGTCAGTCCAGATAATCGGCATTCATGGGCTGCAACACGTTGTACTTAAGTATGGCAGGCTAAAGATAATTGCAAGAGCCTCATCCACGAGAAATACGTCATGGCTGAGTGGACCCACCCTTCAGAAAAACGGTTCAGATATCGATTGTGCCCGGGCCGGACCCACGGTGTTTTGAACGGCGATCGAACAAGTACGGCAATTCCCGGTAATATGATTCGGGACATTCAATTTCGGAATTCGCCATATTCTGCTTTCTTGAGGGACACATGCGAAGAAAGTTGTTTCCAGATACATCAAAATCCGTAAAAATGTGAGTTCAAGTACATAGAAGAGGGGGAAAACCCATCAGATGGTTCCTCAACTGGGAAAGCAGATAATTGAATGGTCAAAAGCAGAGATTACTTGCAGGTCAAAGCGACTCTCATAGTCTGCAATGACGCAGGTATGGGTGGTATCGTAGAAGCTGATCAATCTGGTTTTTGAGACTTCTACATCCGGGCCCCGGAAACATGTTCACTCAATTATCTTTTACTCGCAACAATAGCCTTGTTTAATTTGATTTGGCGTTTAGAATTTAATGAACCCTAGTGCCACCATGCCAGGACAAGATGCATGCGGGTTGTTAAGGTGGGAAATGCTAGTCTCATTGCTCTTGGGATGTATTGATGAGATATTGAGACCCTCATATCAGTCGTCTGGCTTCCACCCCGACTCGGAGGTCGCAAGCCATTGGATGACGGACCTAAGGGCTCTTACGGGCTTAATGATACCGCATATGGTTGTAGCATGGGATTTTACCGCTCATACATGGCATATAAGACGTAGAATGAGCGGTTAGATATTGAAAATGGGCTGTGAGGGATTGAACGGCAACTTTAAACGCTTAAGCGCCGAGGGTTGTTTGCGGCGCTTGAACTCGTGACGGCAACTTCCGGCCTTGCTTTATGGACGAATACTGCGTCCGAGACAATGGGCTTTCAATGATGTTTGTGCTTCGCGTTGCTAATGAGGAAAGGGGTATAGAAAGCCGAAGCACAGAAGGGGACATTCCGACGGTTATTTCGTTCAATCTAGTACCGGCGATCAGCTGTTCTTTCTCCTAGGGCTCTGATTAAGGTGTTTGGTGCACCTTGAGGCCTCATGAGACCTCATGTAAGTAATGAGGGAGCTTCCCGTTCCCAAAAGCAAACGGCTTGGCAAAAATTTCTAACATAAAGAAACCGCCGTTCTCAAAGGGCATTAAATCCCTTGACGTCTCCATGCCGTCATGTATTTTCTCGGATTGCCTTTTCAAAGGCAAATGTTTCCGACATTTCTCTGTTCTTTATTATGGGCCCCTTTCAAAATCGAGACATGATGTCCCAAACGCTGCTTTCGAAGAGCCTTAACAATCCTGTGGTCTCCAGGACAACTAGCCAAAAGGGATGAAAGGTGCTGAACGTCGTTAAAACCTTGAAAGTGTGAGGTACGACTATCCCCCAACCGATCTCCCTATTGCTATTAAACTACCTCATCTTCACCTACTCCTAATAATCTCTTCTCCTCGTTATCATGGCCCCGTCTAGCCTCCTCAATCATCCCCTAAGCAGTGCCCAGTATTCTTCATACAGCACCATATCTGGAGCTTTCATAGGCCCCTCACACACATTCGACTCACCCTCCCGGCGATGGCTGCCGCAGCCCTCATATAATCCCCACTCAAAACGGAGGAACGCCACTGCCACATCCAATAAGCACATCCCTGCAATCTCCTTCGACCTCATTGGCCACTCAAAGCAAGGAATACCGATGCGGGAACTTACCATGCGTAGCGTGGCTGCCCTCGGGAAAATGATCGCAAGCCCTGATGATAATGTTTACGCACAGACTGGACAGCGGCGTATTACACTTCGGATTATGGTATGTACTTCGAGTTTGTTGGGCGTCTATGCGTCTCAGATATAATGTCTTGTACAGTGGCCTGGGTATACCGAAGTCCTCGACTGGGCCCGCGTAATTGACTTGGTTTCAATCACCCGCGTGCAGCTCGCAACCACAATCGCCCAGAACTTCTACAAATTTGTCGAGGTAGGTGCCATCTATTCAGGGCAAAGTATATCTACCTGTCAGCTTATCGGAGATGCGTGTTCATTTAGATTGCTCGTTCCGAGACCCCAGAGCACCCAGCATGCGTAATCGGACCCAACGGGATCCAATTTGAGCACTTGGTTCTTGTCGGACTGTATCACGTCTGTGAAGACATATGGCAGGCACATGTCGCCATCGACAAATGCTAATTATCCATCAGTACCACCCTTCTATGTACTCACTTTATAGTCGCTTTGATCTTCATATTGGTATGTCAATATCAATACTCCTTTTATAATCACTTTACATCTTTCAAGCTGGACTTACTCACTATCTTTTTACACACTTTGTGATCGTTACACTCCCTTAACGGTTTACTTACTTCCTGTAATTATATACTATATCTGCCGCAATCTAATATTCTAATGATCTCCTATATATCTCGGTGCAGAGCTTGAACATATACATAGGGGTAATTACATAATTCGTGTGGCTGTGGCTACAGGGTGCGCCTCCTGAATTCTGCTTTCATCCACGGACCACATATTCCTCACCCAAGCGCCCATGGAGCCCCAAATACATGACGACGTCCCACCACCAACGGCTGACGAAATCTGCGACAATGTCATGACGGACCCCCCGCCGCCTTACCCAGATCCGACACGTCCACGACGGCAGCGGCCCAGCAATCACCGAAGACGTAGTAACCCCCATATCCAACATATTCAGACAGTGTCCTCGCCAGACTCGCATTCAGAGTATCAAGGGGATGTTCTCACCACGGTGCACTCGAGGGGTATCTCGTCGTCGTCTGCACCTCTGTCAGAGGAGGAGGAGGAGGAGCGAAGGGCTTTCCTGTCGCCGCCTAGCCCTTCGCTGCGGCACCCCAATGGCCCTCTGCACCAGCACCAAGGACTAGGGAGGACTCGATCTGCGTCCCAGATTAGCATATTGTCTGGTGCACCATCGCTGACCCGGACGGTGCTCTCGCTCTTCCATGTGGACTCGGAGGATGAAGAAGGAGGAGTATATCTACCCGATGAGGGATTCTCAGAGCAGCAATATGCAGCTCATCTGGTGGATGAACATGCAGATAGGACCTCATTCCACTCCACAAGAACGAACCAATTCGACTTGTTCTCCCTCACCAGCTGGCAACGGTATTTCAGACCCATGGGGAGGTCGCTGTACTATCGTGGCCTCGTCCACCTCCTCTTCATCAATTTCCCATTTGCTCTGATAGCCTGGGTGTACCTATTCGTTCTCACATTGGTAAGTGGCCTATGACAACACGACAGTTTGCATAATGGAATGCTTACCACGAGTCTCATCGGTTATTAATAGACGGGCACCACCCTTCTCATTGCACTTCCGCTCGGCGCATTACTATGTTTCCTAAACCTTCTCGGTGCAAGATCGTTCGCAAGAGCCGAACTGGCACTTCAAACGAGGTTCCATAGTCCACTGTCATACCCAACGCCATACCCACCCCGCCCGATCTTTACCCGCTATCGTGAATTAACACCGCAGGAAATCGAACGAGGCCACATGGTTCCTTCGCGTTCAGGCTTGGTTAGAGAACAATCGTTCTACAAGAACACTTATTCTATGGTGTGTTGTAACGCCTATTTGCTGGCATTGATCCTTATCGCATCCAATAGTTCACAGATCCAACCTCGTATCAAGCGCTGTTCTATTTCATCGTCATCAAGCCTGCGATTACCCTCGGCCTGCTGTTATTCATCATCGTCTTCGTCATTCCCTGCTTGGTGTTGATATTTCCCGCCCCGGCTGCCCTTCGTAGCGTCAGGAAACTCGGAAAATGGCAAGGGAACGTGGCAGTGGAGGGACTGTACTACGCTGTTCGGTGATGGCCTTCAAAAGCGCAACGGAAATAATGTGGTGGACCTTGATTTTCGTCTACTTAGAAACTTTCATGCTATGCGTTACCTACCCTAACCCCATCCGTTTAGCGGTCTCTGATATTTTCTCGTGTTCATGGGATGTCTCCCCTTATGATTTACTTAGTGGCTATCTTCTTCAGCAGGATTCATTCGGGTTACAATACTGACTATTCAGGTGTCAGAGTCCTTATAACGGATTGAATATGCAAGATACTATTACATGTACAATCAGTCTTTCAACAGAGGTTTTTGATGTAGTAATGGTAGCCCCAATAAACCATGAATTTGAAGCATTCGACGCCGATCCAGGTCCAAGCGATCCAGTTTCCCGGACCTCCCAGTCCCCGAACAACGGTAGCGATCAACCAGAACAGTTGCGTAGTCTCGGCTTCCCATCCGTTTACGGCTGTGATTCCATTTTGGGCATCACCGCCTTAAACGTCTGGGAAATGCTCAACGTCGTTGGGAGGGTTTGACCTTCGGATAGCTCGGGGATCTCGGAGCCATGTCCGAGGCTTAGTAATAGCAACCACAGACAGTTGCGCTCGTTGTCGTACCCGCCGTCCTTTGCGTTTCTCATTAACTTATTTCTCTAATCTATTATTCACTCTTTATATTTTAATCTCATTATGTTTCCTACAAGCTCGCCTCCCATTTGGCCCCCAATTCGCAACAAACGGGCTCAAATCAACGATGAAAATATCCCCTCTTCACCC
>FTPT01000298.1:0-12227 GCA_900156845.1 Coprinopsis strossmayeri
TAGAATTTTACCTAATTTATTTGTCATGCTACAGGGCATTCATTGCAAAAGTGAAAAACATGCAAACAGTTTTGTTGGCTACTGTATGAAGGAAACAGTAATTGTAGAGATGACATCAGTTGCTATCAGTGATATCATCAGTGATTGCAATTAAGCATTTAAGTGGCATCACTGATTGTGTCAAAACTCTAAATATTTTTAGAAATTTCCTTTTTTGATTATTTCTATTTTTGAAAATATTGAAAATTACTATATATGTATTTTTCTTATATGTAATTTTTTTTGAGCTATATGTTGGTATCCATATTGGTGTTCATACCTATGTCCATTGCATATGGCTGTGTTTATGGACAGGAAATTTTGGGTGTCCATGGACATGGTCACTGGCAAATGGACACCCAAAATGGACACCCTACTAAAGGATCCAGCTATGATTTTATTGAATCTATGATAGAAGTTCGCACCAAATTATATACTCAAAGATTGTTTGGATCCTGCAATTCCTCTACTGCTATCTTTGAATCTGTTATATTCAAATGGATATTGGGTTATTCATTGCATCTTAATTTGTTCTATATAGCAATTACCAGAGTCTGTATATATACTGCCTACCAGTTTTGTATCATGCAATGTAGTTTATAATCTAAACAAATATTGATGTATTTATACCTAAGACTCAATTTAATACTACTGGTTTCAAGCTATAGACTACAATCAATTAAAAATATATACATAGCACTTCCTGCATGATACATGACATCTAGAATAGGCTTCCATAGCTGTAGGAATACAGCAGCAGCTATCCAGGGTATTTCCTATCTTTTTTGGGATAAAGACCCCAAACACCCTGTGACATTACATGGATACCAATATAATAATAATAGGTGTTCATGGACAATGGATATGGATATCCTGGGTAGGGGCCAAAAGGGGATGGACAGGGTGGACATGGATACCAGGCAATGGATACCCAAATGAACACACCCCTATGATGGTCTTATGGATTCAAAGAAAGTCAGGCTTAAGAAGAGGGTGTCCATGGGTGACTGAAGTGATTTCCCATAGGGTTGTTTTTTTTTTTTTTGAATTCTGCCAAAGTGTATTAAATGGGTGCACAAACACAGCCCCTTGAGGTAGGCTACATCTAAAAGAGGTTGGCTACACCTACAGATACCCATATACTAAACCATCAGCCTCACCCAAAGCCGAGATTGTATTCCCCCATGAACACAGTAAGCACACCACTGTTAGGGGTTTAGCACCCCCCTCAATAGCTCCTAGCCTAATCAGTTGCCAGCTGTTCCAGTTGGTGTACTACTCGCAGTTTGAAAGGTAAATGGGCATTACCCACTTAGCATGTATGGTCCAGATATTTGAAATGTAATGATTGACTTTGCCTTCCACTATACCATCAGTTCCCTGCTGCATCCCAACTATGTGCTTCACATATGAGCATACCAAAGGCATTGGCTTGGTGCTCCTCTTCCCTTTCCTGTCCCCTAGTTGCCTACTGCTCTGGACTAGTATAATTCCCATCTCCCCCCTCTACAGTAGGGTAGTTGCACCCTGGATGTAAGTTGGCTCAGAGATAACCCAGCCATTGATTGGGCTGATGCCCTTCCCACAAGTGACCCCACTGAGGAGGTTGTGCCCCCAAAAGGTCTGTGTGAAGCAGAGCAAGGAGATGGCAAGAGGAATAGTTAAATGAACAGGCCAACAGGTATTACCTTGGGACACCATAAGAGTTCTTCAGGTCTTCAGCAAAGCGGTGGTGGATCCAACCACACCTAAGTCCCAATCTTCTCCAATAAGGAAAAAGGAAGGTGGGGATTGTTGGACTATAAATATAAAAATTCACTCCATTCCAGTATATGGACTCTATTCTGTGCCTACATCATATCCTTGACTATACTTACATACATTTGTTTGGTATGTGAGGTGACCTTATTAGGATTGTTTGTCACCTCTGAAATGTACATAAGGAGCTTGTATTAGAGTAGAAATATACAAGCTATTCCTTGAGTTCTAGCATAGTCACTAAGTCTCAACACTAACCCTTTTTCAGGATATCTATTAGAATAAAAAAGGCCAAATTCATTAGTCTAATAGATACCTTATCCAGGTGACTTAGATGACAGAACCCTTGCTCTCATGAAAAAAAAAGATCAAGGCTGGACCATATGGTGGTTCTGTAGATCATAGCATGGATCACAGTCCATACTTGAGTCCATTAGTTCTATGGATAGCTTGAAATCAAAACTGGAATGGTCACTTAGACCATCAACAATAATGCCTTCTTGTAGTGATTCATTAGAGTCATCTTCCAGCATTAATAGCTGGACAATAAATTTGATTGAGAGACTGCATAGCTCCTTGAGTTCTCCAATTGCTTTATGGGATGCTAAGAAAAATATTTTGATCATAAATATATGGTCAAAATATATAAGTTATTTCTAATATTTTTGAAATATAAAAGATAAATTAAATCCATTCTCTTTCCATATTCTTATCTAAAAATATAAATAGTTTTGGCTGGTGAAGCCTTCATATTTCTGCTATACATCTTATTATATTGTTAGATGAAAATATGGAAAAGAAATGAATATTATTTCTAGCATCCAGTGCTTGTCATATCTTTTCTGCAATATTTGTCCAGACATATTTATCTAAAAAAATGTACTATTAGTTGTAACATGTGGCAGATGCAATTGACACAGCAGGCAAATTGCTGTCAGGTTCCCAGTGTATGACAAAGGCTCAAGTTTGAACAAACAACAAATGAATTTGATGGCTGGTTCAAACATTTGCATTGAGTTCATGTTTGGTTTGCATTATTTCTTTGTCAAATTTACACAAAGGTGAATGAACTACTGGTCCATAGGCTACTCCTGGTGTTGATGTAGACTGTTCACCATAGCCATTGTACTGGCAGCAATGCCAAATGTCCCATGTGGCTGTTGATAGAAAGGTATGTGCAATTGCATCCGGCTCCCATCAACAATCATTGGACTGTTGGAAAAGTAAGCTGGCCATCAACCTTGGGCATGAGTTGTACAGGTTCTTGAATAATCTTCAGGGGAGAGTGGCATGGGAGGATAAACTATAAAGAAATAATGTTCAGTATCATTATCATCCATAGCCCAGATAGATGAAATAAATCCTGCAGCAATCTCTCCATTCTTTGTGTTAAAGCTGATCAAGCTATTCCTGGGATGCTTCTCATATGTGGAGAATGTGTGACTTTTAATCTTGACATGGGTAAGACATGTTGCCCACAGCAAAAGTACCAGAGCACCAAATGGATGCAGCAAGTCAGAGCAATGACAAAGTGGTGTTGCTTCTGGACCAATGCATTTGTTGATGTAGGCTAGGATCATATCATATTGATCTGGTAGTATTTTTTCTTTCTTTTTTGCTTTGTGCTTTTTATAAGGTGAGGTCACATCAGGACCCAGTACCCCAAGTGCTGTCCTCATTGAGTCATGCATATGGCTGTTATAATTGAACATATGCAGATGGGTGTTTGTTTTAATTTTCTGCAGTTTGTGATTATGTCTCTCACCCTGGTATTCACTGAGCTTGATTAAAGGTCCCCAGAACTTTAACTGTTCACCAATATGCATGGCAAAGTGATGGTTGGGATGGGTTCATACATCTGGAAAAAGCTTGAATGAAGATGTCCAATATCATATATAGCACTCCATATAAAGGTCAGCCAGCTCTGGAGAGGTGCGGTAGGAGCAAACAATATTGGTGCATGCAACAAGGTCAGTAAAGTTATCCAGGAGATGTATAGAGCCTCCCAAAGTTGAATCAAGTGTCTAGATTTCAGACAGAATTAGTGGGAGGAATACTGTGAATAGAACTAGCCATTGGTCAGCCTTCAGCTTGCCATGTGAAGGCTCACCAAGGTTAGTCAGGAGCCGCTCAATCCAAGAAGGGATTGCTGCATCTGCAAGACATGCCCAAATTATGTCCATCTCATGTGGGCTGAATGTGGATGCTGCCGATGCTAGATCCTCACTATCCAACTCCATATCCCAATCCTCAGTAACTGAACTATTCATGTTGGAAGTCTCAGTAAAGCTAGGCATAGCATCATGGGCATTGGGATTGAAGTCACCATCATCATCCAGTTCATCACCCAAGCAGATTTCATTTCTGAAGTCCATACAAAGAAGGGATACTTCAGAGTGAGCACACTTTGGAAGTGATGGCTCATCACAATGGTTGTGACTATCATCAATGAGTGCTGCAACCTCCACAGAGTCAATGTCCATAATGTCCATGACTGAGTCAGGTTGTTCATCAGGTCTCACTAACAGTCTTTGTGGAGCTGGTGCTTGGGGTGTAGATGGGGTTTTGGAAGAGTTGGTGGGAGCTCCAATTCTCCATTTGAACCAGACATGATGTTGAAGAATGTCTTCATTGCAATTGTGCATAATCCCTAATACAGTATAGCAAACATGATCCCAATATAGAAGGTGGTGCATTGGAGACCAGCATACACCATGTTCATCTAGGATCTGCTTTTTCTACTTCTTTGTTGTAGCTGTTTGGGACTCTTCCACATAGGCTCTCACCTCTGCTCCAATATGAGGTGGACAAAGATGAATATCAAGATGGTTGATATCCTCCAATGGCAGCTTGCAAAATGAGCAGAAGTTACATTTTGATGCCACTCCTGTATAGCCAAAGGCCTTGCAGATAGCAAGGAGATCACCAAGCCCAGGAATAACAGCACCACACTTGACAATACCATGAGGATATTGGAATGTTTGAACTTTAATACCAGTCCAAAACCTTTCAAAGAAGGTGACAATAGGATCCAATAGTGCTGTGACAGTTGACATTGTTGGCTCTTTTGGTGGTGGGGTGATACCAGCAAAATAGGTGTTTTCAGGGAGGTGTTGTTGATCATAGGGCAGATTGAGGCAAAAGAACATGATTGCACCACAGGAAACAGTTTTCCCAGCAATTTTGTTGGAAAAAGGATTAAACCAATCAATGTAGAAGCTGAATGTGAGGTTTCCAGGGGTTGTAGTAAAGTTCCTAAGGCTTCTCCATGCTGGACTGTCCAAAATTGAAGCCATGTTGGCTCTATTTGGTATATGGGAGTATGATTTGCCAATTAAGTCCTCAATACCAGGTCTCGAGAGAAAGTATGTCAACCAGGATTCAAAGTCTTGAATTGAATACATCTTCTTGGGAACAACATGTGGACTGCTGCTTGTGTGAATTGTTGTCCAAAGAGAAGCACCACATACATGGCTGCATGCTGTTTTACGGTGAGAACAGGTTTGCAGAATGTTATCAAGAGAATAGGCTGTGAAGCACTTGGGACAGGATATGATATGGAGGATTGTTGGCTCAACAGACAGCTTTTTGGACATTGTTTGTGTATCAGTGTGTAGCCAAACATCCTTGAGAGTGCCTGACATTCTTCCAAGTTGGATGGAAAACATGATAATGATCTCAGAAACCTTCAAGACTTGGTTGCAGGATGTATGGCTAAACCCAGCAACAACATGTAGCCACCCAATAAGCATGGAGACAAGCATGTAAATGCCCCATGCAGTTAAAGATATATCTTCCAATTAGCAAGATCCATTAAGCATATGGTAGATGATCAGTAATAAGAAATTGTACATACTTGATTGGCACTGTCAAATACTATTCATAATATTACCAAGCATATCTTGTCCTCTAATGTCTTCTTGAATTGGTGCTTGATTATGTAGCTCAGTCTCTGAAGTCTCTAAACCAGCACCAGTAGATGTGCTTGTTTCAGGAGCCACAGTTCCTGGGCCCTATAGAAAGCAAGTTATTCATTAGTGACATTACACACTGTTTAAACAGCAACTCTTTGACAATTGTATCTAATCCTGAGTAGTAATACAATGTGTTCTATTATATTTCTAAGCTCTACAGCAATGCTTTGCCTGTCCACCATCATCATCATTATCATCTCCAGACTGATAATTGGCATCCTCCTGTTCCTCTTGATCCTGCAATCCATTATTCAAATGTCCCTCCTGGTTTCCATCATCTGCAAATTCCACTAAATTGTAGCTTCTAAAAACAGCATCACCAAACTTCTCTGTGAATTCATTACCTTCAAGAAGGTTGTCACCAGATTCTGCAAACAAAGGTAGCAGCACAACATCAGAATGTGCATGTTATGAACATATATGCTTACTATACAATATTACTATACTACCTCACTCTTACCTTATATTTTTCATTCTACTTACTCATCTCTACTGTGCATTGATAGTTTATAAGCAATTCCATGGATTCTACATGTTATTCATGAGGCATATGCCTCACTACTACCACATGGCCTTCACTATTTAAACTCTATACTTTCCTAGTTATTTCTTCACTTTGTTCTACTTGAATATCCACCACCTGTAACCAGCCAGTGCAATAACAACCACCCTACCTCTTATCCATCCTCTGTCTAGCATAAGAAATACTTCCAGTAGTTGAAGACATTCTTTGATGTAGTCACGAATGGATCATCGACCACCAATAGTTGCTGGAACACATGGATGATGCACAACCCATATGCATAATCCATAACAGATGAATGAAGTCTACCACCACAAATTTATTCCAGCTGTATTGATCAGCAAAATGGATATCCTTGACACTATTACCAAAGCCCTCTCCAACTTTAAACCTGCCCAAATCCCTGCTATAATAGCCACAAAAACAGCAGAATTCACACTAGGAGCACTAGCAATAATTATCCTAGCAGTACTGTGAGAAGCACTCAAACCCATACAAGAACCATTAGAAACAGTCGCTCAAAACACAGGAGCCAATGATCTATTTATGGATCAAAGAATGATTGAAAAATACCAAATGAACACCACAAAACTAGAAAAACCAATCAAAATCCGAAATGTTGATGGAACCATGAACAAAGTAGATCTCATTACAGAAATTGTAGACCTAACATTCCAGATTAATGGATGACTGCAAAAATACATAATCTATATTTCCAGACTAGGCAAATGGGATTTCATCTTTGAAACCCCATTGCTAAAAATGGAAAACCCAGACATTGACTGGAGCACTGGAACCATCAAATGGAGGAATGAAACATCCCCAACCATGTAAATAAATGAACAAAACCTCCTCATCGCTTTCATCAGAAAGCAGTCAAATGACAAAATCACAGAAGTGTTTATAAACTCCACAAACATTGAAGAGGAGGAAGATGAAACTGAGAAACCAATAGAAGAGGATCTAAAACATAAAATTCCCAAAAAGTACCACAAATTCCTCAAAATATTCTCCAAAGAAGCATCGAACCAATTCCCTGAAAGAAAAGAGTGGGACCATGCCATAAACTTAAAGGAAGACTTCAACCCAAAGTCATTCTCAAGCTATAACCTCACTTCCAAAGAAAAAGACGAGCTCAGCAAATTCATCAACAAAAACCTGAAAAAGGGATACATCTGGGACTCAAATTCACCAATGGCTTCACCCATGTTCTTCATACCAAAGAAGGATGGAAAGAAACAACCATGCCAAGATTACCAATACCTCAATGCATGGACCATCAAAGATGCATACCCACTCCCCTTAATCTTGGACATTATGGACCAAGTAAAAGGAAAACAACTATTCACCAAATTGGATGTTCGATGGGGATACAACAATGTGTGAATCAAGAAAGGAGATGAATGGAAAGCAGCATTCAAAACTGAAAAAGGACTTTTTGAACCAACAGTTATGTTCTTTGGGCCATGCAACTCCCCAGCCACATTCCAAAGAATGATGGACCAAATCTTCACCACTGAAATAGAAGGAAACATTGTTATAATCTACAAGGATGACATCTCCATTCCAGCTGACAACAAAGAGGAACTAGAAAAAGTAACCAAGGCCATCCTCAAGAAGCTAACAGGAGAATGACCTATTCCTCAAAGTGGAAAAATGCCAATTTGCCCAGGAAAGAATTGAATACCTGGGCATGATCATCGAGCACAACCAAATAATGATGGACCCAGAAAAAGTCAAAGGAATGACAGATTGACCTACCCCAACAACAATCAAACAGGTCTGATCATTTCTAGGATTTGGCAACTTCTACTGAAAATTCATTATGAAATACTCCAAAATCACCTGACCGCTAAACGAACTCTTAACCAAAGAAAAAGAATTCATATGGACAGAGGAATGTGAAAATGCCTTCAAAACACTGAAACAATGATTTATCGAAGAACCAATCCTTTTAATGCCTGATATGACAAGACCCTTCCAAGTTGAATGCAATGCCTCCAAATATGCCTATGGAGCAGTCCTTATCCAAAAAGATGAAATGGAAAAAAGACACCCACTCACATTCCTATCAAAAACATTCAACCCCACAGAATGATGATATGAAATCTATGACTGAAAACTCTTGGCTATAGTAAGATCCTTGCAAGAATGGAGACACTACCTCCAAGGATCCAAATTCACAACCACTGTCCTTTCAGACCACAAGAACCTTACCTACTTCAAAAGCCCACAAAAACTCAATGATTGACAAGCATGCTGGTCATTAGTCTTGTCCAAATATGACTTCAAACTCCAGAATATGCCAGAAAACAAAATGATACAATCTGATGCCCTATCTCAAAGACCTGACCATATACCAGAAAATGATGAAAATGATGAACCTACTATTTTATTGAAGGAAGAATTGTTTATTGATCTAATTGATACTGAGCTTCAAGAACAAATCAACCAAGCAAACAGCCTTGACCAAAATGCCATTGAAGCAATGAAGACATTGGTAACCAATGGAACAAATGAGATGAAACAAGACCTTAATCACAGAAGGAGGAGGAAAACCAACACTTTTTTTACAAAAACCGACAGTACATCCCAAAAAACAACAACATCTGAAGAGAAATCATCCGAAGATACCATGATGCAGACACCACAGGACATCCAGGAGAACTTGAAACATTCCAGGTCATCAAAAACCACTATTACTGGCCTGGAATGTGAATGTTCATCAAATCATATATCCAAGGATGTGCCCAATGCCAACAGTTCAAAATCAAAAGAAACCCTCACAAAATTTTCTTAATGCCCATACAAGGAAACAAACAACCATTTGAATATGTTGTCATTGATATAATGACAGATCTGCTAGAATCAAATGGTCACAACTCTGTTTTGACCATAGTGGACCATGGTCTTAGCAAGGGAGTGATCTTTGTACCAACAAACAAAACAGCTGATGTGGATCAAATTGCAAAACTTCTTCTGGACAACCATTTCAAGTGCTTCAGATTACCAGATAAAATTGGATCAGACTGAGGATCACAATTTGCTGCAAAAGCCCTTCGAGAATTATTCTGCCTTATTGGAATCAATTCAGCATTATCCACTGCATACCATCCACAGAGTCAAGGAGCAATAGAGTGCGTACATCAAGAACTAGAGGCTTATCTATCAATTTATTGCATTACGAATCAGGACAAATGGTCAGAAAAACTTCCACTAGCAGAATTCACACACAACTGCCAAAGACATGTGGATTGAAAACAATCATCATTTGAACTGATCATGGGCCTCCAACCAAAAGTGTTCCCAACCACATTTTCAAAAATCCAATTCCCAAATGTGGAAGAAAGACTCTGAGCATTGGATGAAGATTGAAGGGAAGCAACAGCAGCACATGAGCTAGCATGATCAAGAATAGCTCAGAGAATTGAAGGAAAATCACATCCCTTAGAAAAAGGTCACAAAGTATGGTTGGAAGCAAAGAACATCAAGCTTCCCTACTCCAAGAAAATGACAACAAAGAGAGAGGGTCCATTCAAAATCACAGAAGTCTTGGGACCAAACACATTCCATCTCAAACTACCACCAATATGGAAAATTCACAACATCTTCCACACAACTCTCCTAACCCCATATGTTGAAACAGAAACACATGGACCAAACTATAAACTACCTTCACCAGACCTAGTTGATGGAGAAGAAGAATATGAAGTTGACAACATACTAAAATACCATGTCCAACAAAAAAAAAATGAGTTTCTGACCTCTTGGAAAGGATATCCCCTTTCCAAATCAGAATGGATCAAGGAATGAGATCTAGGGAATGCAAAGCAAACCATCAACATGTACAAAAAGAAGCATAACTTAACATGAGGAAATAGAAATCAAAAAACCTCAAAGAAGATATGAGGAAACCTGGAAGGACTTCATGCAACAAGCAAGGAAGGCCAGCTGACCAAAACCGCAGCAACATGAATAACCCATTCCATGGAATCCACAACCTAACCATGAGGATAGAAACATGAGGACTAGGCAATAAAAGGACCAGAGAGACCACTGCAAAGCCCCAGAGTTCAAATAAACTAACATCCACTCTGGAGTACCTCACTACAACCAGCAACACTCTTACTACCGTCTTCAAAACCCTCCTTTCTTATCAAAATAGTAGAGAAACTCCAAATACAACAATGACTCATTCTATGAAACCAAGTCACCACTGACTCCTCCATAATCAAAACAAGACTTGCCATCAATGCCCTCAGCATCTACAATGAACAATGCCAACAAATATGCCACCAACAATGCTGCACACACCACTGCTGCCAACGCTAATGTGCCCCTCACCCATGATGAGGCTTTACAGATGTTGACAAACAATGACCTTGCCAACTGCCTCAAGAACAGGATTCTTGAGAGCAACACCCCTGGCTCATGCCACATCGCCTGCATCATCTCCCTCACTAATATGCTCATCATGATCATCATTCAACTTATCAACATCACCCACATCCTCAACCTATTTGTATTTGATGCACAACAAATATTAGTCAACCCAGCCAACATTATGGACATTATTCAAGATTTTCGACAACATATTGCAGCCACAACAACCCCCTTGACCTCCAAATCCCAAACCATCACCTTCACCTTCACCCTCACCCAATCCACCACCTCTCAGATTGGTCTGAGACCACACACCAACCCCCGGACCATCCTACCCTTGAGGAATTGACCAACTCAGTCTGGCACCACTCCACCCATCCAACCCTGATATTATCTTCAACAGGCATTATCAACACCACCCCCTAGTCAATGATAACTCAGACTCTGAAGACCCTAACAACTGGATCTTGGAGTACCCTACATTGGACTCAGAAGGGAGTGAGACAAATCCTATTGACATTGATGACAACAAGTGAGACTTCAACCAACCCAAAGGAAGTCACAGAAACCCAATATGAATTTGGGATACATTACACTGTCCATGACCAAGACAATGGGGGATCCCTACATGTTCCCAATGTAGACAAAAGGGCCACCTTAGAGTCCACTGCAAGGGTAAAGGAAGGGTGTAAATTTAAGGGACTTAAATTCTAGTCTGGGGGTAATGTTATGAACATATATGCTTACTATACAATATTACTATACTACCTCACTCTTACCTTATATTTTTCATTCTACTTACTCATCTCTACTGCACATTGATAGTTTATAAGCAATTCCATGGATTCTACATGTTATTCATGAGGCATATGCCTCACTACTACATGGCCTTCACTATTTAAACTCTATACTTTCCTAGTTATTTCTTCACTTTGTTCTACTTGAATATCCACCACCTGTAACCAGCCAGCACAATAACAACCACTCTACCTCTTATCCATCCTCTGTCTAGCATAAGAAATACTTCCAGTAGTTGAAGACATTCTTTGATGTAGTCACAAATGGATCATCAACCACCAATAGTTGCTGGAACATATGGATCATCAACCACCAATAGTTGCTGGAACATATGGACGATGCACAACCCATATGCATAGTCCATAACAGTGCAATGAGCACATGATGATTGGGCGGAAGGCTGTTGTAGAAGTTGGAATCAAAGTAGTTGATGGGTACATCAACAAGGAGCTTCTTGAAGCAGCTAACTTGCTGGCATTCAGGTGGCAGGATACTATGGATGTGCTCCATGGTTCAGCATCTACTACATGAAGCATTGAGTTTATGGAGTATATCCAAGCATTGAATAAATGCTTCAGCTCTAGCCAAGTATTCTGGGTGCTTTTGAACAAAAAAGATGGGCCTCTGAGTTTCTTGGTCAATTAATCCTTCAGGATTGTGTTCATCATCTGATGTTGCATGGTGTTATGACTTCGATCAACTGAGAATAGCAGTTGAACCAGTCAAATATTCTGGGTCGAGTTCTGGTTGAT
>FTPT01000195.1:0-65064 GCA_900156845.1 Coprinopsis strossmayeri
CACCTCGATCCCAATGGTTCTGACCCTCAGAATTTGAATTCGCGGGTAAGGCGAGCGGTGACGGCATAACGAGCGAAGAGGGTATGTATCGTTGAGGGTGAGGCACAGAATCGACCGAGCGAGAGGTCGTCGAGGAACTCGAATCAATACCATTTCCCCTCATTCTTGCTCGTGGCGTTTGTGGGGAAGGGTTACTTTATTGCGACGCGTTGCAAAGCTACCTTAACCTGAACGTAAGAACCTTCAATTACCAACGGTATCAAAGAGGAAGACATGGCAATGGTGGCGGGTCAAATGCAAGCGCAGCGAGCGAGCCTTCGATAGCCTTCTTTATGGCACACACCCAAAAGGTAAGTTTCAATCATGACACGAGGCGTTGGCAGTGTGAACAGCGTTTTCATTAAGAAAAAATCTGAGCTGACTCCGTTCTGAGTTGTATCCTTTTAGTATGGATGATTTCCTACTTACCAATTCCAGAACATAGCTTGCTGGGGATAATATTTAGCTGAGAAAATGGGTATGTGGAAGCGAAGGACGATGGTGAACACGTCGCAATTGACGAGAGCAGGACTCTGCCTTCCGGTATTGATTGCGTCATACCCTGATGAACGTAAAAATGCCGAACTCTCGGCATGCCCGCCGGCGGCGGGCCTACCCGGATCATCGGTTGGGATCAGAATCTTAACGAGCGCAAAAGAGAGGGTTAGAGAACACAGGAGGACAATGGTAGCAGTTTCGACATATGTTCGACGTGGAGAGCGACTTCTTGTCATAGCAGTCCAATAAAGACTGCAAGGTGTCTCCTGTGGAGAGAACCTCATCTCTTAGTTTCTCCCGGGTCGCCTTTCCACTACTCTCGCTGTCTCCTCCAGCTCAACTATCATCGACAACATTGGAGATATTTCAAATACATGGCCGGAACATATTTGTAACAATGCACAGATACACAGGCAAACTAGATACCACTTTCTCGTACAATTCCTACAATGTACTTTGCTATGCACATTCTGCATTCTAGACAATACTCTCAATAAGGGTCTCAGCCCAGTCATCCAAGTCTTTGAGTCTCCCCTCGAGGACAGGGCTGACGTTCTCGGCCGGGAACAAGGCCGAGATCTTGTGATAAGCGACTTCGGTGTGGTCTCCGCGATCAGTCACCAAGACACGGAAGGGAACGATAGCCCCAGCCTCCAAGTTCTCTACAAGGAGCGTCTGTGCGATCACAGGGTTCCCAATCACATAGGTGACCGTCGGGAGAGCACCCGCGGTGTCTGGGAACAACCCAAGCATTCCGTGGAAGGGGAGCTTGTTGAATAATCTGTGCGTTCCCGGGCCGGATCAGAACTCGCAATGCTATATACGACCGCAACATCTCTTACACGAATTTCTTGTCTCCTGTGAGATTATTGATGTACTGTCGCACTTCTTCTGCGGTCGTCAGTTGTTGTACGTCCCCCGCAAGGTTGCCCGAGGGGGCTATCCCTATGTTGTTTTCGAGCCTTCTGGTCACTTCATCGAACGATAATGGGGAGCTATAGGTGATGAGTTGAGTTGGGGTGTCCTTGATAGTCTTGGACATTGTGGTAATGACTAGGCGAGAGGCTTTGAGTTGGGGCTGGGGTGGAGCGAGGCAGATGTTGAGAATGAAGGAGTTGTGCGCCCTTAAATACCTTCTGGGTATGGCCGATCGTGCCCGGGCCGGATGCATTTTTGGGTAAATGCGCTAAGTCGAATAAGCGAAAGTCTTCCTACCCCGAGCAATCCACTTCCTGGGCCGATGGTCTTGATGGAGTCTTTTGAAGCAGAAGCGAAGAGGTTCACGGATCACAACAGACTAACCTGAAACGTTTTCCAACGGACGTAAGTTACTGTCATGGCAGTGAACTGTAGGCTGCGCGTGACGGGGTACTTTGATGTCGCTGTCCCAATTGTTCGATAGATTGAACTAGAACTCTTCAGACATAATAAGCTGGTACCATCTTTACGACCAAGTGAAGTCTCGAATGGAAAGGATGCAAGGGAAGGGTCTGGAAGGTTTACCGGTGAGTGCGACCCACCGCTCCCGTTGGAAAGTTCTATCCGCGATTCTGTTCGTTTGCCAACCGCCCATGAATATTAGAGACCTTCTATTGTCTTCTCCTGCCTTCATGCTGTCACAGATGCCAATATCCAACAATAAACGAAGCATTTCAAGGCATTCCAGAGCTTCTCCAGACTCGGATGGTAATATAGCGCCGGTTGCATATATTAAGTAATCGAGACAATGTCCTGGCACCATTCCCAGGTTTGATGGCTTGTCAAGGGGGGAAGAATTTCTGTCGGACCCCTTTTCGAAACATATATCGGCATGTCGAGCCGCTAACCAAAGATGCTCGTCTACAGGCGAAGGAGGAGCAAAAAATAACAACCGTGTACAGATCATTAAATGCAAGAGAACTAGTCAAGTACACTAGAAATAAGCAGGCCAAGATGACCAAGAGAGAGTGAAAAAGAAGCCAGCCTGATTAGGACAAAGTCCTGGCTTGTCACGAAGCACAGGTCGCATAGGGACAGCCTTTATCGGCATTTGAAATATATCCACATATACATGCCGTTGCAACTTCAAGTTCTTATTGCGATGTCTGTACAACAAAGTGAAGTCTCGAATGGGAAGGATGAAAGAGAAGCGTTAATCGGTGACTGTAGCCAATCGCTCCCGTCAGAAAGTCTTAGCTTCGGTTCTGTTCGTTTCCCAACTTCGGACTTTCTGTGAGGATTCGATGCCTTCTATTGTTTTCTCCTGGCTTCTCATCCTGTCACCGAACCCGATATACTCAACAAAAAATAATATTATGGAAAAATCTGAGAGCTGAGCAGCCCAACCATTCTGTGCTGAATATCTCTGATTTTTTTTCCAAGATGAGATCTACCCCATGTTTGGAAACCAGAATAACAGTCGACTCGTTGTTCTATTCCCAACCTGGCTGCGCATGGCGGTGTTTGTTCGGGTAGCGTCCGGCCTAGGTACAACCAGATTTACATTGCAGATGAATTGACAAGGCAACAGTTCCGTTTGCAAGCGTCGGAGGTTGTGGTGCCAGACCTCTCCGACTCGGGGCCGGCCCGGGAACTATCACCCACCGGAAAACATGCGACGCCTCCCCCTGCTCATGATTCAACGGACAGGTCCTCATCTCAGAGGCCTCCAAGTGCCGCACTTCGTCTCAGGCTGGCATAAGACTCCTGTCAATGAGTCCAGAACCAGTTAATGACAGATAGAGTGAAGACCCAACTGCCGGAGTCGGGCGGTTAACCTAATAACCGGCGGGTCGCTTCTGGCTCTTCATGTCTTATGTGAAGTTCTGGTAGAGCACGACACCACATTACGGTATAGATGCCCCGCCCACACTTTGCATACCCCAGAGCCTGTAATATGGAACAATGATGAAGAGTCATGAAGCTACTGATACCAGGTCGCATAATAACTTTATCTGTCGAAATACATACGATGGGGAGGGGAGTATGCATAAGATGATCCAGTACGGTTAAGGTATGATAGCAACCACACGCCCTTCCTTTACCTGTACGTTACACTTTCTATCAGTTCTATCTCTGCTGGCTCAGGGGGAGTACTGGACGATGCAAAGAAAAAAAGTAGCACAATGCCATAATAACCACCCAACATAGCCAGCTGGAATGCCGTAAAGGCACGTTCATTTACCTGGACCCTTGATTAGCTGCTGGACAATCTCTCGGTGTCCGTTGAAAGACGCAGCCATAAGTGCTGTTTGTCCCTCATTATCCGGGATATTGACATCAATGCCAGGATGACCAAGAAGGAGCTTCACTATGTTACCGTTGGCATAGTACTTTGTGGACGCAACAAGCGCTGTCTTGCCGTCCCTGTCAGTTGCATTCATGTCTATGCCTGGATGGCGCAGGAGGCATTCCACGACAGTGACATTCCCAACTCCAGATGCGATTATCAGTGGAGTCCACTTGCCTGCATTGACTTCGATCTGCGGATGGTCAAGCAAGAGTTTCGCTACATCGTCATACCCATATCGTGCCGCCAACATCAACGAAGTCCATCCGGCGACGTCGGTTGAATTGACGTCGATATCTGGATGTGCCAAGAGAAGTTCCACCACATTGGCATGCCCTTTCTCCGATGTGGCATTCAACGGTGGCAGCGCGCCAGCGTTGACTGGAATCGGTGTATGGTCAAGTAGGAGCTTTATTACGGCTTCTTGGCCACTTCTTGCCGCCACCATCAATGCAGTCCAGCCGTTCTCATTGGGGACGTTGACTGCAACTTTTGGATGGCTAAGAAGGAGCTGCACCGTAGCGTATCGACCGTATTCCGACGCGTTCATTAACGCTGTCGTTCCTACGTCATCTCCCTTGTTAATTTCGAGCTCGTCTAAATCAAGCAGTCGTGCGACTACGTCTTGACGACCAACCTGAGATGCTATCAACAACACCGTAATCCCTGACCTCGTGGTGGTAGCATTGACTTCCATACCAGGCGATTCGAGTAGACGGATGGCATCGCTTGCCGAGTGATTTCCGAACTGTCCCCCAGAAATTAGCACCAACATCAACGCAGTGTATCCCCATCCCCAGATTTGCGTCGGGGTATGGGCAGCAGCGCCAATGTCCACAAGGTTTAGCAGGTTGTAATGCGCGGCGACTTGGACAATGCTGCCATATTCGAAGCCGTACTCCTCCATAGACTTGATGAGAACGGGAAACCTTTCGCAGGTTTGAAGGAATTGCGAGATGGTATTGGATGCCGAGGAGGATGGTTCGCATTTCCTTGCGTGGGTATGCCCTAAACCGTATTTGCTTTGTAAAGGTGATTGGTGGAACTGGGAGGCAGTGAGGCGGGCAATCCATGTGGACGCAAGGAGACTGTGAGGGTCGGGGAAGTCGCGAAGCAGGATAGGGTGTAGTGCGTCCTTGGCGGTGTAGTCTAGCAGCAAGCGTATGTTAGAAAAATCTTGAAAATGACGTAGCTATGGCTACTCACGAACTAAGCGGACAAGCCCATTTTCGGTCTCCACGGTGACCAAACCGCAACATACCGAGACCAGGTCGACCTCGTCGACAATATTCTCAGGTCCGAATGTCTCGTTTCCAAGAGAAGCGGAGACGGCGTCGCGCAGCTCTTCGACGGTCGATCCCCTCTGCGCAAAGATGAGCCACAGGAGAATCAACTTCGCCAACGAAGCTTGCTCGGGTGACTGAGCGCTAATCCGCGCAATGGTGATGGCGTACATCTACTCGATCTTTGCAGGGAACGCCTTCAAAGCTTCCCGTACCTTCTTGATCGTAAAACAGCTGCTGAGCATTTCTGCTTGAAGGATGGCGGGGAGGAACCTGCGGTTCGACGTTAGCTGACTCCAGTTGAGCATTCGCGACAGATACTCATATTCCCTGTGCCTTCTCGCATATGGCAGAGATAATCTCTTCCTTGGCGTTGTTGCGTGCGAGTAGACTCAGAAGGCTGGGCTTGCGATTAATCCTCGCACAAACGTCAATCCGGACGTCATAGTCCTTGGCAGAAATAGTAAAGAACACGGCGTCCGGAAGCTGGGACTCTATATTCTTCAAAGGCCGTGAGGTGATAATAAGGTAGCCCCGCAACGAGGATAGGATCTTAATAAGATCGAATTGAGCACTGTCGGGGGTCTCATCAAGACCATCCAAAGCGAAGATGGTTTTGGACGCTTTGGAGATCTAGGCGAGGAGGTTTACGAGTTCAGCTTGACTCGGCTGAGTCCTCCGACGGTGGTGATGCTTGTAGAGTGGTTCGACTAGCTTTATCAAGGAAGGATCCCCTTCTAATAGTTGTATAAGGAGAGCGGAAAGGATAGTTTTGACAGGAATGGCGTCAGTGTAACGGCAGTAAGCAAAGGCAAGGGATACGTCGTGGGGCCTCAGGGTTTTGACATAATCTTGAAGGTAGTCAATTATGATTGATGCGAGTACTGTTTTCCTAGCACCTGCTACAGATAGGGTTAGACAAAGACCGGCATTAATCGTTCATTATATATACACTTACGAATCCCCGTACACCATAGAATCCCCCCTTCACTCTCTAACCACTCCTTGAATACTTCACTTTTGAGGAACCACGTTCCGGTACCCTCTGTCCGTTTACTGAAGGTATCAATCTGAATGTTCCGGTAGTTTATATTAGGGGACAACCACGCTTGAATGTTCGAAAAGTGATCGCCTGAGCTGAAGTTGAGCTGTGTCTGGGCATCCACAAACAGCGTAGACTCACCTTGGTCGTTCTGATCCGTGTTCATGTGAAGATGGTATTGGACACTTTTGTTACCTCCTACCACTTCGAAGTTGCCGCCTGTGATATTGACGCCTTTTGCATTCTCGAAGATAGAAACTCCTTCATGGTGTAAAGGCATCAATCACTGATCTTCATCTCGAATCGTCAGGGATCGTACCTGTTGAAGTTTCGGGGATTAGGTTCGAGTTTGAAGCGTCAGGTTGGGCGACGCTGAGATCCGGGCGATTGCCCTCTGGGACAGGGGTCTGCCCTTCGGCAGCTAGACCGTTTTCACAGGCGTACATAAGTCAGAATCTGGCTCAGCCAGTAAGGTGGACGACCAACCTTTGGCCCCATCGGGTGCTCTTTGTTTTGTCTTTGTGGGGCCGACTTCCTATTGAAACGGCGTGAAATAAGCGAACTGCTCGAGATCATAATACGATCCTGCATCTTACTGAGCACGATAACGAGGATCCCATCCTCGCAAGAGAATTCCGATAACAATGCTGCTAGCGATGGGGCCTGGGAGGCTGGAGGCTGGAGGTATCGACAAATCAGATAAGGTAGAAAAGAAGTCTTAGGAAGAGAGATTTGGACTTTGGAAGCTCTTATAGGTGGGAGAATCGTCGTGTCAGAGTGACAATGTTAATAATCATTGTGGGCGCCTACAATGATGCATCAACTACCTATCTGGTAGTATCGAGAGGTGCAGCTGGTTCGAGTGTTGAGTAAGCAGAAGCAGATCAATTTGACCAATTTATAGACAGGAATTCTACCGAGCTGGTGTTGCAGTACAGCCAGACAACGCCCTCAAGCTGAAAGCACGCATAAAAATGATCTGGTCCGACCATACTGTTCTAATAACTGCTCTCAGCTGGACCCAAGGCCATTATGGGGGGGGGGCATCATACCGGAGAAGATTAAACATGAGCCAAGCTTCCGATGAGACTAGGTTTCCAGATACATATACAGCCGGACAAAGGAGAGAACACGACGAAAGGGGACACGACGATAGGCGCCCTTGCCAGTGGTTCGGCAAATTCCGGGTTAGCGCCGTCCACCTGCCGAGCTCCGGCCAACGGAACAGCCCGCCAAACGCCGATAGCGGAACCCGAAAATATTGGTCACTGACAAGGTCAACCGCTACGTCTACGTCGCTGCTCGTCGTTGCGCGACGTCCAGACCTTCTCCGCTCGTCTTCGCGCCCTACCCTCCCGTCGTGGTCTGGTAGCGCTCAAATACACCGGTCGCCCGATTCCTTCACCAGAAGACCGCCGCCATGTCACTCCTCGCGGGTTGCTCGACGTCCGCGCACCGCGTTCTTCAAAAGTCGTCCTCGCTTGCTCGGGGACCTATAACTCAACAAACTCGTGGTGCCGCGCAGAGGAATGCGCCTACTGTCAAGAAAGCCCAGACCATTGGAGGTGTGAAGAAGGGAAGAGAGGAAAAATGGAAGGCGAAGATCGCGAAGGAGAGGGCGCATACTAGCAGAGATCTACCTGTGCGTATAGAGTGCTGTTGTTACGTGGAATCTTCTGCCTTCATTCTCACGCTTATTGGGATCCTATATACGCGTATTGGCATTAGGTTTTCACTAAAATGCCAGAGGATAGACTCAAGACTCCCAAAACGAACGACCGGCCAGCTACCCTCGATCCTCTATTTGAATTTGGGACGAAACCCCCTCCCAAATTGACACCGTTTGGACCCGTACGTCCTTCTACACTCAGCTCATATCAACAGGTACAACTATGTTTCTTAGAAAGCTATTACACCAACGAACGTTGGTAAAGTGACAGGGTTCAACATCGCACCTACAAATCCCGCCAAAGTGTTTGGATTGCCTAAGAAGATGTTCTTGGAGGTGGGTCACCTTATGTCCTTTGAGTTCCGTTTAGTCACCCAGCTCTTATGCTCAGTTCCGCATGATGGCTTCCCCATCTTCGGTTATTCGAAATATTACCATTGACACCATCGAATTGCTTGATAAAGCCAAGGATAATTCTAGCCAAGATACCAGAGTCGTATTCAGTGCGTCTCCTCCTCGATATACCTTCGCCGTGTCTTCTTTCTAACCCATTATGTATCCTAGCTGGAAGAGCGGGGTGTGGGAAGTCGTACTTGCTTCATCAAGCAGTCCAATATGCAGTTGCTCAGGGCTGGGTTGTGTTTTATATCCCACGAGGTGCGTATGCAATTTCTCCGTGTTCACACTTCCGCTATCCCGTCGCCATTTTCGCTATCCCAGTCTCCATTTACATTCCGTATAATTCATGATTCACCTTCCTAACATTCACGCCCTTGCCAGCCGTCTCCCTTGTCAACTCGACCACACCTCACATCTACGACCTCCGAACTCAGACCTATCTCCAGCCGTATGCTGCCTACCAAGCTGTTTCGAAACTTCTGAACGTCAATCAATCGGCCTTTACCAAGCTTAAGGTGACCTTTCACCTAATTAAAGTTTTTTCTTCGAGGCTGACTGAAAGTATCTCATTTTCGAATAGCTCACTCAAGCCCTCGTAAATGAAAAATCGCTCGGGCCGTCGTTTAATGACAAATCGTCGATCCCAGCCGGTACTACGCTGGCTGATTTGGCGGGAATGTGTATCAAAGATAAGAGTTATGCGAGTGCGCCCGTTGTGCTCGAGGCGATTTTGGGAGCCTTGGAGAAGCAGAAAGAGTGCGTCATTCTGTTGGGACCTTCTAATTTTTGAGGTACAGCTCACCTACGTCGCCGCATAGGTTCCCCGTCTTGATGGCAATTGACGACTTCCAGTCTCTGTTTCACAAGACGGCCTACAAGGATCCGTTCTTCAACTCTATCAAGTCTTTCCACCTCTCGATGCCTAGGCTGATCTTGGAGTTCGCGAGCGGGCAAAGAAAATTCGTACGTTGTTCAATCGTCTTTTCATTTTTCGTTCTCCTCTAACCCCACAAACTAAATAGGCCAAGGGCGCTTTCCTCTCCTCGCTCACCGCTTCTGATACCACGTTCACCGTTCCTCTCGAACTGAGAGATGCGCTCGGATTGGAGTACGCGCATCCTGTGAGCCCATACCATCGACGATCGAAGGAACTGATGCAGTACCTCACCGACGATGGGGTGGGCAAAGGGGCCATAAAGAATGTACCTGTACCTGATAAGTTCAGCATCGAAGAAGCTAGCGGCGTGTTTGAGATTTGGAAGAACGGTGGGGCCTTGGGATCTCGTAAGTCCATTCGCCCAAGTCGAAAAACGATGTTGATGATATGATTTCAGGGAGCTACGACGAACTCTTTTTGTCAAAGTATGTCGAGGCGGATGGGAACCCGAGAGACTTTGTGTGGAAGGGCCTTTTGTCGACGTTGACCCCTTGATCATGAAGAGTCGACGTTGGGTCTCTGGAGCCAAGTACTAGGTAGAGTAATTAATTGTAGGTGTGGTATCTTACGTGTGGATGGTTAATCGAGATATTTTCTCCTTTTGGTGGGTATGGATGTGATTTCTTCTGTATTGGTGTTAGCATCCAGGCCACGGGTCCCGGTCATCATCAGTATGGCACTGTAAGCGATTGGATATACACATGACCAGGTACTTCCCAAGCTAAATTAATGAACAATCTATCAAAAGCTCAAATCATCTAGTATTCACAAGATCGCCTCCGTTAGGCGGACGACGGTGAGCGCACTCCACGACCAGTGGATGCAATGAGGATCCCAGGCACGGCCCCTGTGTTTGTACAGAGGCAGTAGAGGGTCCGTACAAAGTCCGTACTGAAATAATACAACCTCTGCTCGGGAAGTAACACCTGTTCCTATTGATGTTTGGAAGCCACAGTGACCCGAACTTCGTCTGGCTCATCTGACCAGAACCAAATACACGCATCATTGTCAATGCAGCGAATCTCGATGATCCATCCGATTGAGGTATATTCCTGGAAGGTTTCGTGGGATTGAAGGCAATGATCTTAATCGATGTGTCCCATAACAAGGAGTGCCAGTGATTATCGACACTATAAGAGCACCGTGACAGCTCGAACGGCCAACGCGCACTGCCTCAACTATTCGCACAGGGTCTGGAGTACCGAGGGTGTTTCTTGCTTTTCCTGACCCGACACATTTTTCAAATGGCGCTGGATAGTGATTCGTTCTCCTTTTCAAGGTCCGTACTTCATAATCATTTTATAACAATGTTATCTTTGTCTAAACATCCCTCATCTGAAGTATGGCTGGAACTAGTCACTTCAGTATCATAGGTGCGAACCCCGTAGCTGCCGTTTCATGTCTCACTCTCCTGACCCGCATGTAGACTTTACTCTTGAATACCTTCCAACAGAAGAAGGCATCGGGAGGAGTTCCAGCATGGATGGACCAAATATATCCCAAATTGTGCTCTTAGAAGAATCTTCAGAGAATACGAGTCCACCTCTGCCTCTGACCCGGATATCACCACAAAAATGGATCTTGAAAGATCTAATTTGCTTGTACGTCTATATTCCCAACTAGTACCGTCTACCGAGAGCCTGACTTGGCCTAGGTCAGGCAAATTTGACGGATTCATGGTCGTCGTTCAGGACCACGAAGGGCAGGACACCGGCTATGCTTTTATTTCCAGAGTGGAGGTCTCCGCAATCATGACGCAAAGCGATGCTAGTGGAGAATGGGGTAAGTCTGTTACTCGCCAAATGCGCCTTGGCTAATATAAATCAGATTGGAGCAAGCCGCTCACGCTGACCGACGATAGCGAGGCATCAGGGCTGATACTATCATGGAAGCTGATTCCTGTTCGAACACCGGCAGATGAACCGACGCCACAGCAAGGTAAGACCTCACTGTACCTATACCTATAGCTTTTCCCCTCCAGATCACTCATACTTACGAATACAGCGTCCAGCTCCCTTGAACCGGATGTCAAGTCTGAGTTCCAGGGACGATTTAGCACGATCTTTGTCGAAACACAACAATTCCGGGAACCAAGCAAAGTTTCCGAAATTGAAGAATTCATTTCCGACCTCCACAAAACATTATCCCAGATCCCGGAGGATGATCCTATACGACTCGAACTTCTTTGCAACCTCCCTTTCGCTCTAGAGTACCACTTCAAGAGTACGGGTAACCTCTCGAGTATTGACGAGGCTATACTAGTTGCCAAGGATCTAGCCTCTACTGTCATTCCACCTGGGGACAATGCGGGGAAAGCCGCCACGGACAGCCATATCGCGACAATGTACCGCGAACGCTTTGGGATAAGCGGGGAACTTGAAGATATCGATCGGGCGGTACTCATACTGGAACAGGCCATAGATCTCAACCTGGATGACAACGTCAAAATACTCAACGATTGTCTCTATCTACACTCCAGAGCTTTGTATGCTCGATATCGAGCGACGTCAAACCAGTCCGATCTCGACAGTGCCATCGACTCTAGCACACGACTGGTTGAAAACGCGCACCCAGGCAACGGTTATCTCCCGGACTGGTTGGGCTACCTTGTCAAATATCTGGAAGACAAGTACAAGCTGACTGAAGAACTGGACGTACTCCAGGAAGCGATATCGAAGCAGGAGTGGATCGTTAAACTTAGTTTGAGTTCGCGAGGGGTGTTACCACTTAGGATTGCTCATCTCTTTCAGCTTCTTGCTGAACGGCTTTCGCGGACGCAATCTATCGAAGATCTTACACAACTCATTGAACAGAATCGGAAATTACTCCCTCTTATCTATCATAACCACCGCTTGCTTCCAAGGCTGTACTCCGATTGGTCAAACTTGCTTTATAGGAGATTCCAAGAAACGAAACAGAGGGCTGACATCGACGATGCCATTACAGTCGCCGAAAAGGGGACCTACTTCACCGATGAACCCGAGAAAGAACGTTCTTATCGTTTATATTTACTAGGAATGTACCTTGACACTCGCTACAACATCACACGCAGTTTATCCGACCTAGACAGGGCCATAACCGCCGGACGACGGTCTCTCAACTGCCACCTCGATGACGTTCCCACCCTAATACTGCGCCTTCTAGACACCAGAAACTACCTGCAGAAACGATTCGCGCGAACTGGGGAGGCAAGTGATATCGACGAGGCGTTGTTGTTGGCTCAGAGAGCTGCAGACCTTGCTCCTGAAGGCCACCCCCAGCACTTCCGCTGCCACAACGCCCTCGCACTCACCTCCGAGATACTGTTCGAACAGAGAGGCGACTTGAAGGATATCGAAAGGTCTATTGGGATAGAAAGGAGCCTCGTAACCACGATGCCAGTGGATCATCCTCATTTACCCAGGGCCATGTTGACGTTGGGAAACTCTTTAGTTTTTCGCTTCAAGCATACCGGAGAGATGGCTGATCTTCAGGAGGGGCTTTCTTGGCAACAGAAAGTCTTGCCGATGCTTGGGCCCGGTCATAAATACATGGCAGAATGTTATACCAATCTGGGGATCTCGTATCGGTGTCGTTTCTGGCGCACTCAACAGCTACGCGACCTGAACGAGGCGGTAGCTGCACACACAAAAGCGGTGGAGCTTCCTGCGAACGACGAACCTGACCTCCCCGCCCGCCTCAACAATCTCGGAATGTCCCTATTTGCTCGATACTCGTACGACTCTGTCGCAAATGCCAACGACCTCGAGTTAGCAATCGTAGGCAATCGAAGAGCTGTGGATCTCTCTGCGGAAACCGATCCCTTCTTGCCACTGCGACTCACCAATCTCGGCATCCTTCTCGAGAAACGGGCGCAGAAAGTTCAGGATGAAACGAATGCGAATGAGACTGTAGCGGTTTTCGAGAGAGCTCTAAACCTTACTCCGGATGGGCATTTCTGGCTTCCTACTAGCCTAGTGAATTTGTCTATGGCTTATCAATCGCGGTACAGTATCTCCAAGAATCGCGCGGATATAGACAACGCCATTGCAACAGCCAAACGGGGATTGGGGCTAGCTCCAGATCATCACCCAATCGTTTTCACATTACGAGTCAACCTCGCGAGGTCGTATAAATTAGTGTTCTCGCTGACGACGGACCGAAACGATCTCAAGCTCGCCGTCGAGCAGTTTCGGCTGGCCGCTATAAACCCCGTAGGTCCACCATCGGCACGACTGCAAATCGCGGCAGAGTGGGTTGATATAAGCCAATTTCTTAAAGATGTCAATTCTGATGAAAGGCTTGAGGCCTTTCAGGTAGCTGTCGAGCTCCTTGCTCTCGGTGCAGGACTGGAACAAACTCTCGACCTGCGACATCGTTACCTAGCCTCGGTTTCGAACGTTACGCTCGGAGGTGCTGCTACAGCATTCGCGCTCGACCGTCCAGACAAAGCGTTGGAGTGGTTGGAACAGGGTCGGTGTTTGGTGTGGAATCAACTGAACAATCTCCGAACCCCCGTCGACTCGCTTCGCATCCACGCTCCCGAGCTTGCGGACCGGATCGTGGTGGTAGCAAAGGCTTTGGAGAGTGCAGGATCGCGTCAGACTCCCTCTGCCCAAGCCGCCTTGGGTCTACATATGAAAGCGTCGTTGGAGGAGGAAGCTACGAAGCACGTCAAGCTCGCACAAGAATGGGACCAACTCTTGATCCAGGCACGGTTGATTCCAGGATTCGAAGATTTCCTCCGCCCGTCGCAAGGCTCAACGCTGTTGAATCATCTCCCAGAGGATGGACCTGTCGTACTTGTGAACGTCCATAACATGCGGTGCGACGCGATTGCTCTCCTCGCCGGTCTGGATGAGCCTATACATGTCCCTCTCCCCGATTTCTCGTTGATTAAAGCCCAAAAACTTCACAGGTCTCTCCAGGATATCTTAAGCAACAGTGGCCGCGATCCATCTGAAATGGAAGTGGAGCGCTTGCGAGATGATGCCACAGACCCACTTCAAGACCATGGAGCGCGAGCCATGAAGCGAAAACAGGAGAAGAAGTTGACCCCTGAAGAAGCCATGAAATACATCCTCAAAGAGCTTTGGAACAGGATCGCAAAACCCATCCTTGACATTCTCGGAATTTCTGTAAGTCCTGATACTTAAACATTGACGTGCTGAAGGCATGGTGCTTACAACTTCCTCACTAGAAATCTTCGGGGTGTCCCACGACACGCCTCTGGTGGTGTACTACCGGTCCTCTCTCATTCTGGCCTCTCCATTCTGCTGGTATTTATGACGGAGATGAAAGCTCTATCTGCCTCCCTGACTGTGCGGTATCTTCATATATCCCGACCGTGTCCGCCATCACGGAGCGTATAAAGTCGAGAGAAAACCGTGGCAACGCAGAACAGGAACTTCTCCTCGCGAGCGTACCCAATGCACATGGTATGAGCCCTATACCAGGAACGAAACAAGAAGTGGAGTCTATCAAGAACGCGGCGACCAAAGCCAATGTCCGACTTGTGTCGCTGGAAAGTGATACTGCGACGGTTCAGAAAACGATGGAAAAGATGGGTGAATACAGCTGGATACACCTTGCGTGCCATGCCGTTCAAGATTCCCTCAACCCTCTCCAAAGTACATTCTTCCTCCAGGATGGCCGGTCGGAACTCTCGACTGTCATGAACCTAAAGAACGCAGAGCTGGCATTTCTCTCGGCCTGTCAGACCAGTAAAGGTCACGAAACTCTTGCGGAGGAGGCCGTTCACCTTGCTGCTGGGATGATGGCTGCGGGATCCGTGGGGTAGTGGCGACGATGTGATCGATTGCCGACGCTTACGCGCCGCAGGTTGCAGAGGACTTTTATACTTACCTATTCGAGGACGCACAGCGAAACGAAGGGGCTTTGGACTCGACTCGGTCGGCATTTGCTTTACATCATGCTGTTCTGAGGGAGAAACTGGGGACTTCAGGGTTGTCGTTTTTTACATGGGTACCCTACGTACATTTCGGACTTTAGTTTATGCGTCCCAATAGTCAACATGACGAGAGCGTCCGCGAATAAGTATATTCAATACGTAACATGTTGCTATATTATAATGTGACTAGTGCGTTACGAGTCTAAGCAATGGCCCATATCACCGGACTTCGTGATAAGTCAATTTGACCCTCCAGCGCTTATCGACCCGGACCGCAACACTCTAATGAATCAACGCATGCCATCCTCGCTCCCTTATAAACCCAGGAATCAACATAAAATCGACCACTTAGCCTACTGAGTGTTTCCGAGTCAGCACCTTCCCAAAGCAATGGCCGATATCACCGGACTTCGTGATAAGTCAGTTTGCCTCTCCAGCGCTTATCGACTCGGAGCACAGCATCCTGGTACTGGATTAGAGTGTGAAACATATCCACCGCAACACTCTGATGAATCAACGCATGCCATCCTGGCTCCCTTCTAAGGAATTAATAGAAAATCGACCACTTAGCCTGCTCTGAGCGTTTCAGCACCTTCCGGGTGCGCCATTTGTCGTATCAGCAAAATTCGAAAGCTGTGCTGTCTCTCAGGCTTCCATTTACTGTCCAACAGGACCGAACTGGTGGGCGACAGTTGGAAGAAGTCCTCCGTGGCTGATGATCTAACAATTGTAAGCTGCAACGGCGTGCACACGTGAACTGTGAACATATTTGCCTATAAAAGCGGGCCCTATGCGACTTGTACTGCGTGACCAACCCGTAGGCCTGGATTTGAATATCGACGATGACAACCTAATCGAGGGCATTATTCATCCGGAATTTGGAAATTGCCTAAGAGAAGTGACGGAACCAGAAATAACTGAATATGTAAGGACTATATCGCAATCAGGCTGGCTCCTTTTATACTTTATCTTGTTCATCTTGGCCGTTGGAAGCCCCATCACTTAAATATTCTATTGTACTTCACTATTTCTTCTGCATTTAATGTTGTGTATACGCTTGCTATATAACGTTCTTTGCTCCTCCTTCGCCCCTGGATATGCATGAAACGTGAGATGGTGCCAGGACATTGTCTCGATTACCCCGTCACGCGCAACTTGCAATTCACCGCCATGGCAGGACTTTACGTCCGTTAGCGAAGGCATTGGGGAAAGTCTGGTGTGATTCGTGAAGATCTTCCCTTTTGCTGCGAAATACATCAAGGGCATCGGCGCAGGAAGTGGATTGCTTCGGGTAGGAAGACTTCTGCTTATTCGACTTGGCACATTAGCCAGAATCAGGGCCATACCTAGAAGGTATTTAAGGGCGCACAACTCCTTCCTTCTCAGTATCTGCCTCGCTCTACCCCAACCCCTACTCAAAGCCTCCCATCTAGTCATTACCACATGTCCAAGACTATCAAGGACACCCCAACTCAGCTCATCACCTATAGCACCCCACTATCGTTCGACGAGGTGACCAGAAGGCTCGAAAACAATATAGGGATAGCCCCCTCGGGCAACCTTGCGGGTGACGTACAACAGCTGACGACCGAAGAAGAAGTGCGACTGCGACAGGACATCGACAATCTCACAGGAGACAAGAAATTCGTATAAGAGACATTGTGGACGTATATATATATATTATTGCGGGATAGGCCGATCCAAACCCCCAGATTATTCAACAAGCTTCCTTTCCACGGAATGCTTGGGTTGTTCCCAGACACCGCGGGTGCCCTCCCGATGGTCACCTATGTGATAGGGAACCCTGTGATCGCACAGACGCTCCTTGTAGAGAACTTGGAAGCTGGGGCTATTGTTCCCTTCCGGGTCTTGGTGACTGATCGCGGAGACCACACCCAAGTCGCTTATCACAAGATCTCGGCCCTGTTCCTGGCCGAGAACGTCAGCCCTGTCCTCGAGGGGAGACTCAAAGACTTGGATGACTGGGCTGAGACCCTTATTGAGAGTGTTGTGTAGAATGCAGAAAGTGCGTAGCGGAGGACGTTGTTGTAGCGTATGTGAAATAAATCTGATGTTGTCGATGATAGTTGAGCCGGAGGAGAGACCGAGCGCAGTGAAAGGGCGACGAGTCGGACTGACGTGTGGAAAAGAGGCTCTGGGGTCAACAGGTTCCAGCATCGGCCTACGACGTGACTTTTAGCGCTTTTTGCTGACGGCGCTTAATGTTAAGGACATTTACGCCTGTTTTTGGAACTTCTGGGCGATGGGTCATGAATGCGTTCCATGATCGTGGAGCGTGACACTTGGGGGGAAAGGGTTGAGGGAGGATTACTGGTGTCGAGAGTAGGGGTTTAATAGGAGCAGGTGACGTTGGAGACATACCAACAACCAAGTCCACTCGATGCATTGACTTTGCGAGCTCAATTTCGGCCACTCGCTTATATAGCGTTGTCGCCAGACCTTTGAATGAGAATGCGATGGTGAATTCAATCGCACTCTGTTTAAACCGAATCACACTTTTTTAACCCAATCGCACTAGCAAGTCCTAATAAACTCGTCATTCCCTGGCATCCTCTTCCTTTCAGCTGATGCCGTGCCGTTTTGGGAAACCTGCGGCATTTCGGCTACTTCCGGCGGCACACGTCCAAATCTGATGAACGATGCACAGCTTGGATTACAGCATTTCATCTTCCTTTGACTCCTAACCACACTTCAGATATCCAACTACAATGGCCAAGGGTGCGTGTTTATCTGTCTGTTGTGGTTGCGATGCGTAGCTGATCTTGGGATTACCCTCGTTGTGCGTTACTGCTATCGATAAACGCCGTCTGTGTTCTATCATCCATCATCTATCGTTCATCCTACCCGCCTCTGACCCCGACCCCGATGCTTACCGACACCGCCGATCCTCGATAATCATACCATCTACGCTAACCTCCACCTCCCAACATCTCCCAACAAAACCAAACCAAACCAAACCCACAGTCCCACGCAACTTCAAACTTCTCGAAGAGCTCGAAAAGGGCGAGAAAGGCATCGGCGATGGGTCGTGCTCCTACGGCCTCGAAGACGGCGACGATATCATGATGAGCAACTGGAATGGGACGATCATCGGGCCAGGTCATGTGCGTTTGTGCTTTCTTTCTTTCCTCCCCTTCTCCCCCATCTACCCCTAACCTTATACCCCTCGCAACAGACCGTCCACGAAAACCGCATCTACAGCCTCAAAATCACCTGCGGCCCATCCTACCCCGACGCACCCCCAGACGTCCAATTCCTCTCCCGCATCAACCTCCCCTTCGTCGACCCCTCCAACGGCAAAGTCGACCAAACCAAGCTGCCTGTATTGGCTAATTGGAATAGGAATCATAGCATCGAGACGGTTTTGGTCGAGATAAGACGGTACGTTCTTCTTTCTTTCGTTCGTTCCTTCGTTCGTTCTGTTAGTTTTTTGGAGGGTGGTTTTGGAGGGTGGTTTTTTGGAGGTGTTGTTTTTGGAGTTGTGGACTTGGAATTTGACGTGCAAGTGGCTAATGATAATAATAGGGAAATGGCGTCGTTCACCAATAGGAAACTTCCTCAACCGCCCGAAGGATCCTTGTTCTAGTCTGATCCAATCCAATCTCATCTCATCTCATCTGCACCCGCCTCGCTTCCCACAACTAATTAATCACCCATTCATCGATCGACTCGACTACCCAGGTTCTCACAACGCCCTCCGTACAAACCCTCGTATCTCCAAGACAATCAAGCGCTCAAGCTCAAGCCTTATAACTAAGCCGGTCACCGCACAAAGTTACAAATTCATGTACTCATTATTACCGCTCTCAATTAAATGTCACATCATGATAACACGACGCTTTCTTCAAGTTCCTTCAAGCTTCCAAGTTTCCAAGTTTTTCGACTCGTACAACTGCTGTTTTTCTGTCGACTCATAACGTACATTGTCACAGTATAGCTCTTTAACTTGTTGCAATGTAGTGAGTCGGGTATCATAGCTCTCTCGACAACACCAACGTCTCGTGCTCGTGTTTACGAATTTCATTATCTTGCTCTATTCCAGACTTTTCCTTGTAATGCTCTGAGGAGCATCGTCTGGGGGGCTAAAACCTAGAAATTAAAGCATAGCAAGGACGCTTCGCATCAGCCACGGTGTAAAGAGTCGGGAGTAGTAGTATGTAGTAAGAGCGACTGACCGTGAACCCGAGCCATGCTATTCTAACCGAGTGTGTAAACCCGAGTCTAACCCTCCCGACGGAAGTGACACACCGAAGACGGCCAGTCCAGCCAGCGCAGCCGGTAAATCCGTGTCGAGCCCAGTTTGCTAGTACAGACAGGCCGAGGGCTGTGATGAGCAAGGTGCGAACTGTAGATGATTTGGCTTGTGCAGTGGACCCCGTCCCGAAGGATGTGGATACTGCGTAGCATACGACACTGAAAGCTTTCGTTGACGTCAATTAGTTGGGGTGATCATGGTTCAGGAAGGAATTAAGGATTAGCGATAACGGAATTAGCAATATCGATTAGGACTGACACACACCTATTGATAAAAGGTACGTGATAAAGGCCGAATTGTAGATTAGTTTGGAGCGTGGTCGAAAGGTGAGGTAGCAGTGGTAAACCTTATGGGATTATAATGAGGTATTGGTTAATATGGTAAAAGGCACAGTTCGGAGGCCGAGTCTTAATGAACTCGGATTCATCAATATGGGCGCTTACCATTATCCCTTGAGCCATGAAAATCGAAACCTGGAACACCCAACCAACACTCGCGTCCAAATAGTAACGACTTGAATCAACTGCAACGTCGATCTTATAACACCAATCTGGATCCGCAGCGTCCACTATACATCGAGCCGACTCAGAGCCCGGGGTGAACCGCAGAAGCTGCCGAGTTATTCCAGCCACCTTGGCGCTCGAGGAAAGCTTGGCCGCAAAGGTTGTTATATCGAGAACAGTTGCTCCTGCATAAACAAAGAAAAGCGTGAGGTTGGCTATTGCCGAGACCTGCTCTGAAGTTCCGAGTGAGGGATAGTAGTAAACGACATGGCCTGTTGGGTGATGCCATGTGTTGCCATGCTCCTTTGGTCTTGACAGAGCTTTCCACAGATGCATCACTCGAAAGCAGACGCAACCCTGACATACTGGAGTCGGTTTATCAGTTTTCATACTAGATGCTGGAAAGTGCTACTTGAAGTAAATTTTAAATTTATGTACCTAGGAATGCAGGTAGCAGAATGATGGACGCGAGGTCGTCTGCAATAGGTGCGAATGAGGAGTAACGGTGGAGTAGGGCTGATGTGTAGAGCTCTTGAGGGTGCGTCCAGAGGCTTGCGATAGCTGAAATTGTGGGATGTTAACGTTGGATGTGGGCGGTTGAGCGTGCACCAGCACAACAGCGTATATATGTTGGTAGTACAGTGCGGTTCCGAGCCTTGATATTGACACTGATACTGATTCTTGACTCGGTATACTCGGTTTACGTTGTGCTCTGAGCTCACGCTCACTCCCACTGATATCAGCTTAACCCGCTTGCATTAGCCTGGAAAGGAGCTCTTTCGGTCTGTCAGTCCTTTTAAGACAATCGGTGATAGAGTTATATAGGTAGCACAAGATATTGCATGCTGACAAGTCAAAATGAATCGGAGCCGCCAAACCAGTATGTTGTGGCCCAGTTTGTACTTACACTCAAGTACAACGAATCAAGAAACTTTTGGCACAGCCCAAGAAAATACGGGTTTCACGACCTCGTTGACGTAGGAAAAGGAAGTGATGGCAGGTACGTACATAAAAACACCAATATAAAGCTCTTTATATTAGAGACGCGTCTAGTTCGGACTCATTGAATGATCTGCCCCATGTCGGCTCAGAAAATCCAGATTCAAATTATACGGAGGGCACTATACAGAGAGATATACAATGAATACTCCTCATCAGTAATAGAAACGGATGGTAGGGAGCTGGGAACACTGAGCATACCAGCCACCGGATCCCGTCAAGCCCGAATATATAGAGTCCAGGAAGGTGCTATGTCTGAATTGTTCCAAAGTGTATTGAGTATAGCTGTCGACGTGGGCACCCCCAAAGCCCGAGAACGAGTCGTCTCAGTATACTAAACCAGAACCCGACGTGTCACACATGATCATGAAGAATGACGGGAAGGCAGGCCGCCGGCCGTTCCTGAGCTCCGAGATCACCATAACCCCCCGGAGTGTCTCCGAGTCCCACAAGGCAGTAAGTAGATACTCTATCACGAAGCCAGTCTGATTAGAGGGAGTCACAGAGAAGCAAAAGTTCGGACTACTAGACCAAACCGCGTAGTACCAGCGCCTAATGGTGCTGGGCGCTTAATCTGAGAATGACGTCACGGGCCGGATTCCGAGACCGGCGCCCAGGCCCCTTTGAGGGCAAACGCCCTGTACATTTCCTCCGTTGGTGTTGAAGAGGCGCACAGCGATAGGTCCATCCGAAGTCTAGTGTATATCAGAGATCACGCGTACAAGCACTCGCCAATTGAAAATTCTTGCCACACGAACCCCTTCGGTTACCCATCGCGCTCGAGAGACATTGTGTGTTTGTGTTCCGAACTCGGAGCGCTGAAACTCGAGTGTTTCCAATGTCGGACTCCTAGCATCGCATACCAGCCGCCTGTCAGAATTTAGAGCGCAACGTAAATCGACCAAGCCTAGATTCGTTGATATAACGGGTGGGGGGGAGCCGGTTAGGGACTTTACGAGAGTCGTATGTCTCTGTCATAACGCCCTAATTTGCTTAATATTAGTGAGAGAGACAGGAAGAGACGTCTTGAATGAGGCCTGTTGTGGAATACACGGCTCCGTGAATTATGGTGTACCAATATCAACGGCAGCGGTGGACGTTTTGGGTTGATATTGCTGAAGCTGAGACTAAGCAATGTCAAGGGATTGTATTACGTCTGATGAACGCAATGGTGGGGACCGGGCTGTCGCTGACTCATACAACGCCCACCGTCTATGTGTAGTGAGTTGTCAGAGTTGAGAGTCACGCCTGGAATGTTGCTCGCTTGCTCTCTCGCGATTAAGAGCTGCGTGAAGGCCCGGGAGGGTAGTCGATGCAGACTTGATACTTAGACACTGTCGTTGATCTTCAAACCTCAAATCTGTTTTCTTACAGAGCGCTGCCCTCGTTGTAGATATGAAGGTTTAAGATTGATAGAATCATTAGGAAAAGGATCTTCCCCGGACACTTTCCAGCGAGCTTTAGGTACTAGTTGGTGCCGAGAGATTTGTTATGTGGCGTTTGACATCATGGCTTTCTCAGGGATACTCTAAATTCAACCTTGAAATAAATAGGCACGTAGGGGGATGTAGTGAGTGTCTGTGTTAGGATACAGCCCACGGTGCCATCCCCGAGACCGTCACTCACTTCAACGGGCTCTCGCTAAGCTAATGACCGTGGAGGATGGATGCTCACCCGAATCACTATGATATATTGGTACAGGTTGCTCAAGCAAGGCAAACTTTCAACGTACGCGAGTTTTGTCCAACTCTTCCCAAGATAACACGCTCATCTATCAATCTATCTGTCCCTGGCTTGCTGGGTTGTCACTCAGTGGTTTAATGGTGGGCACATCTGTTTATTACCATTGTCTTGCTGGTTTGACATTGTCTACCACCAAAGCGACATGCTTGGTGCTTTGGGTACGATCATGGTTCTAGCGATCGGCAAACGGACTAATGGGTAGGAAGATTGCAGAATACATACACCTTTTGCCCCTCGAGGTACGTCCTGGGCAATACAAAGCGAAGACACTTAACACCGAATTGGGTTTTAAGGTCGAATTCATGTGGCCACAGAAATGGACTGTAATGAAGGCCCTGTTCTATGTGCTGAGGTACTGGCCCGCTATCCAGCTTCCTGTGATCATGACATGTACGTCATTTCTTTCCTCGTTCACCCGTGGCTCTTAAAGATGGCGAATAAACACAAGATTTCATGTCCACCCTTCCCGCCGAGGTTAGTGATTGATAACCCCAAACCCAAAATTTCTGACCCTGTGATCATCCAGATCTGCCTGACATATATTAGGGTTGCATGTAGTAAGCAATGGGACCATTTCGCCGTGGAGTATTTGGCTTACTTTCTACTCACATTATCCCATGAAGTCTGCGTTACTGCCAACATTTGTCTTGCTCAAGGTTCCGGCGATTTCTAACCTTGTCCATGGGGTCCTCACTCTGACCAGAATTTCAGGTATCATGTTCCTTCGGGTGTATACTATTGGAGGAAGATCGCGCGTTCTAAAAATTTATGTTACATGTCACTTTGCGGTAAGTTAGTGTCGTAGCATCTGGTTGTCTTCTAGGCTTTAAACACCCAATGAAGCTCTCGTGGGCAGGGGTGTCTGCTATGGCTATTACCTTCTATAGCAATATGAAACGTACGACAGTCCACCATGACAATCTTTGACCTCGTGGCTTATATTCGACCCTTCTACGCTTCATCATGCAGTTCCTCCCATTGGATACTTTGGATGTTCCGCCGTCGAAGTGGATTCAACCCCTTTGGTCGTTTCATATAGCGTCGTCCTCTTTAACGAAACTGGTATGAGCACCTCCACAGCTATACTCATTGGTACTCTGACCGTAAGCCACCTAGCTATGATGTTCTTAACACTCTTTTTTGGCTACAAAAAATACCTCGACTTGGTGGGTACGCCACTCATCCAGGTTCTCTATCTCGACGGCGCGATGTATTTTGTGTTTCTGGCAGGTATGAGCCAGTACGAGTTTCTTTGATCCTAGCTCCTAAATCTTTATGTACGTGCTCAGTCCTTTCGACAGCGAACATCGGTATCAATACCGTTGTTAAGAAGCAGTACGCATGGACTCTTGTCATGTACGTCTAGCACCGCCTGCGATTGACAACGCTTCAGCGACTAACACGAAGGCAGACTTCAATATATCAGCCACAACATCTTTGTAACTCGCATGACTCTTCATCTTCGGCAAGTCGCTTCTCCGCAGTACTACAAGGGGTGGAAGTCTCGGCATCATAATGTGCCAGCTTTTAATTTGTCTCTTCACGATAGGGCTCCTTGGAAGTGGATGCGAAAAGTTAGGGAGAGGGGCTATCCCTAAAGAGCCAGGCATAATAAATTACTATAATATCCTCTAATTTGATACATTACAGAAAAGTCGAAGGTCTAATTAAATCTCTCAGGGACGAGTCTTCTCGACGTGAACCGGCTACAAGTATTATTCTAATAGGTGCACCCATAATGTCCACTCAAAGGTAACGTCCTCATCATATGAATATTAGCCTAACAACATCCTAGATGGAGCGCACTTGCAGCGTTATGGACTCAGGAACTGAATGCAATCGTACTATGTAGTCGCTCACTCTGCCCATGCCACGTCCAGACACTCTCCAGCAGGTATGTTCTATTCAAAGGTTACAAATACGGATTGGGATGATGATATGTTCGGGCCCGGCTCCGGGAACAGCATCTGGTCTTCGTAGCAATAGAGCTACTCGATCAACAAGCCAACCGGAGGGGGTAACCTCCTAATATTAGCAGACGGCACCAGGTGGGACCTTTGCGCAGCTGTGGAGCGAGCTCAAAAGACACTCTACAGCTATAAGACCATTGCGCATCTCATACTCACACGGTAGCGAAGGGAATCGCACAGCACTGGTATCCTGGAGGACCTATGCTGGTTTAAAACCTAGTTTTTACCGGATAGAAAGGAAGAATAACCCACAATCCTAAGATGCGTAGTAAAAGAGTCTCTTAAGCTGTGTCGATCATGTCAAAGGAACCCTGAAACGAACCTCATTCACGCGGCCTTGCAATGACGAATTAGGTATTCATGCTTCAGGGAACTGGGATGGAATTAGGACCTACATGCAGATTGGGTTGCATCGATGGACGGCACTCCTGGATTTGAGGCTGGACGACCTTAAAGAGTGAGGAAAGAATCTAGGCTCAGAATAAACGACTATACCTAGCTCGGATGGGAGACCGCTTGCTATCGGCGCAAAGATGAATGATGACAACATGAAGAGATGGGCAATGATATGTGCAGCCATCGGGGCCTCAGTGACGCTTTCGCCGCAAACAGCTACCGGTGTTGAACTATATATAATATCAGTGACACGCCTGAGAGAATGACGGGGAAACTAGGCATTCCGAATAATAACAATTCCTAAAACCCAATCTCACGAGTGTCAACTTGCCTCACCTGCTGACCTGATCACCAAAGCCAGAGATGAGTGTTCAAAAGCGCATATTTGAACCCGAGAAGCGTCTTGGTTATATCATTTAGCTTTGAAGGAGCCTCGAGTGCTGGTTTCATAGTGTCACCATACCGTCACACTTCCCATGGGGAATGGAAACTTGGAGGGACCAAACATGCCGATTCTCTCGAGACTATGTAGTGTTTAATCCCACTGGGGCATTAACGGTGGGGTTTGGGCGGCGCCTTTGTCATTAGGTCTCAGGGTCCCCGGAATTAGTGGAGTCAATGTCGTTGACACGTTGACGTACGAACACAGACACGTAATAACCTTAAAAGCTTAGCGGTTACCGCCTATAGGCGTTAAACGTTTATCTTTCGACACTTACCATGCCATGTCCAACCCAACGCCCGCGATGATAGCTTAGAGATGGATCAGGACTCGAAGTCAAATGTCTCCCCTAGGGTCGTACCAAGCCTCCTCTTCCTGTTTGTATCCCAAGGGATAGAAAAGAGTGCCTTTCAGGAATTTACTTCGAGCTGTTGCTCCGGTCCGGAAGTGGCCGAACAGCTTCACGCAAGCTCGAACAATGCCGCCGCAGATCATCCCGGTATGTTGCTACATATTCTCACGTCGTCGTTGGTCCGACTCGGCAAGGAGGTCTGCAATTTGAATGGCTCTGCGGAGCTTCGGGCGTCCGTTTCATGTGAACGCCGTTCACAAAGTATATCTTCATTCCAGACACAAACCTTACCTGGACGTAAGTCTGCACCTTCGAATCTGAAACAAGTTCAAGCAGTCCCATATGTCTCGGGAAACAAAAGGAGACTCAAGCACCGCCAATAAGCCGACCAGCACCCCAATACAGGAGGAAAGCGGATACCTTACATTTTTAACTCTAAACGGAGAGAATCAAGCGTCCATCATATATACCTCCACAGACTGATTAAAGGCATCTTTGGAAAGTAACCGAGTAGATGACTAGTACCCTTAATTCCGTTGGAGTATTGTATGTCCAAATGAGAAACCAAGTACAACGGAGAGCCGGCACGTATCGTAGTGCCTGATTTATGAATGTTACGCTAGGTGTTACGCTAGGGTATTCAGGCCGTTGTTCTCCCGATCAGGTGGCTGACGCTAACTAAGCATGCCCTTTACATCAAATTGAAGTTCGTCTTATGTATATAAAGGACGTAGCCAAACAGCTTCTCATCTGCTTATTCACACACCATGAAGTCACCTATCGCCCTCGTATTTCTTGTCTGCGCCCTCTCTGTCACAGGAAATCCAACCCCTCAAAACCTGGGTGAGAACGCAGTCTGTGAGTGGCTTTGCTTCGCTCTGATTGGCACATATCTCACCGGTTGCATTGATTCTGCGTTTTGCGGATCCCATTCCGAATCGATCTCAAGGTACCGAGAATTATGTAGGTAAACATCCTTTGTGAGACAAGGACCAAGAGTTAACGCCCTAAATTTTGATTCCTATCACAGCAATGTAATATCCTTCGACGAATTTCGTTCATCCACCGGCCCTAGCTTAATACATCCAATTTATAGGTGCTAAAGGTCTTCACTGCTGCGGATTCAGCCCTCTACACAAAATGTAAGATTAGGAACATGTTCCAAGTTTCTCGAAGCCGTATACTGACAGGTTTCGCAATACCCAGGTGCCTTCCCCTAGACACCGTGTGCTGATAAGCTCAGTCCACCCTCAGCCGGCCAGGAACATAATGGTGTGAAGATAAAACGCGTCCGGCTCAGGGAAAAGATCGACCTGCTCTTACACTTGTCTTTACCATGCCCCGCTGTTTATGTCCATTTATGACGGTCATTACTCCATCATCGCCTTACTTGGAATGCATCAACTCCATTGATATATTGCCCAGATTACAACATTCTGACAAAGAGAGTCGATGTTAGTGCTCAATAAAATCTTTTGCAAGGGATAAGTATATTGTACCTTCCGACAATGCCGGGTAAAATTGGAGCTGCACACGTATAACCTTCCGTTATATCGATGACAGCGTCAGAGCAGGACTGATGGATGGGTAAGTATGGGTTAACCGGCGCGGTCCCAATAAAGTTCGGAACAGCTGTCGTCTATGTAGGTACAATAAGTAACTAGACTGCCACTCAAGCCAGCGTCACTGATCTGACATCACAAACTGACCTCTTACGGTCTCCTCTGGACACGAGAGTTAAAGTAAGTACGATTACATACAAAACTATGAAATAGGCAAGTCTACGCTGTCATATATCCGCAAGGTATGGTAAATGAATGGAGCAAGGAGAGGAACGGAATTAGAGAAGAACTTAAATCGGGCATCCTGTGCATTGCCGTTGCCGCTGAGGTATGCATTGGGCAAAAAATTGATGGGCATAGTGAGAACTTGAAGATGACTTGCATGGACGGACGGCCTTCAGGAGAAGCCATAGTTCTGATAGCAGTAGCAAAGACCGGCGCTCACATTGACATCTACTGGTGTCTATCAAATATTTATGGAGACGGCCTGTCCATAATCTCATCCCAGGCGTGTGTGGAAGAGAGGCTAGAGGTCTAGTCATAACATGATGGTATGAACGAATACTATAAATGATACATTGTCCAGGATTTCCCACTTAAAAAATGCAGGCTTCGTCAGGCTTCAGCTTCCGACATCTATTGGGCTTCGAGTCAATGGATGAAAATCAGCAGATTAGAGCGCCTTACATTCCCCCCGCGTACGACGAGATTGGTCCGCAGCATGTATAACCATCTGGACCTACGGATAGTTAGATCTGTTGAAGACGTATGGAGGTATGGAGACGGGTGGGACTTACATTTATCGTTCTGTACGGACGATTTATCAGTATCAAGAGAAAAGAGGCGGTTTATAATAGAACCCACATCGCTATTGGCACCTGCGATATTCCATATATCAGTGTCCAGTCAAGATTTCAAGTCGGATGGATACCTACATCGGTATTCGACCGGATGTGGAGATACAGGACAGGAAATAGCATATGATATTGCGAGGGAGACAAGCATGGCGACGAAAGCGGGAGTTATTGCCGGGAATTTCGCCATGGTGCGGGATGGGTATGTGTTGGAAGAAAGGCGAATGTAAGGCAAGGGAATGGCGCTTTAATCCTTGTCAGCCACGATACAATCGACCTCTGAGACGTCTAGTGGGTGAGCGTTTAACCTCATGCTTCGACTTCGACTGCCTAACAGTGCTTGAAAGTCTCAGCCACAACACAATTGCCCGTTGCCATCGCCCTTCATTCTAATTAAGTAATGAAGTAAGCGGTGAGCCACCTCATCGGAAGACTCTGGATGATCCGATCGCAAACCCTAATAGATTTGATTCCATAAACGGGGAAAAGGATCTGGAATACATGGGGGTCTGGGGTTTTGATCATGGTCTATCGTGAACGAGTGTTAATCCCTTACTCGAGCTCTGGGTGTCCTCCAGGGATCGAAGACGTCCTCGGACAACAAGCATAGTGGCAGCCTCCTGGTACAGCAAAAGGAAGTGTCTTTGCAGAATTTATCGAATGGTCGGAAGCGAATAGCTAAGCATCCGGCGAATCCTGATTCGATGCATTTCAGAAGCGGCGAACCAAAGCCCGGCAACTTCGAAAAGTAGATCGATGCATCATCCGTCGACGGTAGAGTATGCATTGTAACATCAAACCCAGATACCAGCAAGTGCCCCTGCAATTATTATTGATGAAAGGGGCACATTACAAGGATTATTGTGGACATGGAGTGTTGCGGACAGACCAGTATTAAGGACTCCCCAAGATGATGACCTTTCTTCCCTTCAAGTTACGCCAGGTAAATTTAAAAGAATGAGTTAAACTCTGCACGATCCACTTGAAGGCTCAGATGACACCCACACTCCATACATATCACAATGAATAGCCATTTGGGCCTGCCAATAGATGATTAGTGCACCTTCATGAATGGAAGGCGGCTTGCAAGACGTAGTACTGGAGCGCTACCAAGGTATGAGATGCTCGAACGACGGCTTATTGGGGAGAATTCGACAGTAAGTTACATAAAGGTTGCCCTGTGGGCCTCCATTACCTGAGTTAATGTAGGTACCGTGGTATGAGTATTCGAACGACGGAACTGCCATTAGCTACTTACAAGGACGTCCTTCGGCGTGGAAAGCCCATTTCGCGAACCCGAATAACAAAGTACGATCAAATACGATCAGAAGTGCAAGCACAGATACTCAAGCTGGTCTGCTGTGCACTTTAGAGCTAATCATGGTATGAATAGCCACTGATATGAGGTTATGAGCTCTTAGAGAAGACAATGGTGGTAGTTGTAATAACAGCGTTCGACCAAGATGTATACCAATTCGTGCTGTCCAATCTGACCCACAGAGAAATAATCGATCTCATATTGGTGCCTATGCCCGGGCCGGGCTCAATAAGTCGTGGCATTACAAGAAGTTCTAGGCATAGCCACAAGGGCGCCTATTTGAAACTTATATCATACATTGATCGCATTACGGTAATGGGCAGGTGACTCCTAGAGTTCTAGAAGATGCAGACCTCGTCGGGTTCCAATTTGCGGCAGCTGAGAGAGAGTTAGTAGCGAAAAAAAAGAGCAATCAGACCCTTACATTCCGCCGATTTTTTCCAAAATAGGACCACAGCAGGTATACCCTTCGGGGCCTACAAGATGGAGTCAGATCCTCGGAAATGGTGAGAAAAGGTAGGTCAGGGACGTACAGGTATCCCCCTAAATATGGACGCATCCAAAACAACAACGTTAATGATCAGGTAAGTGGTTATGACAGTTTTATGAAGAACATACGGCATCGTTAGCACCTGTGAAACCCGGGTCAGCGTCATTTTAATCGCTTAGAGCTGTGGCGGTGACCTACATCGATATTCCTGGACTCCCCCTCCTTGTGGAAGGGAGAAAGCAGGTTTTACTGTCGCAATGACTGTAACAAGAGCGAGGACGACAGAGAGGAATTTGGCCATGGCTGAGGAAGGAAAGGGATGTGGTGTTGACTGGGTAGGAAAGCTGAGGATGAAGCTCGTAGCTACTGCTTTGTTCAACAAAACGGTGGGGTTTATATAGGTTTTTGAGCCTTGGCCAGGCACAGACTCATGGGATAGAGTTAGAGGTCGGGGGTTATGGCCATGGCGATGAAGTTACCATTACCACGGACGGCCCTTGGACTTCTGGCCCGACGTCGGGTGCGGTACTCCATTCATATATATGGGTTTTCACCACTACCGTTGTAACGAATCTAGGCTCCAGCCGTGGGTTCAGGTTGCTGGCGTTTCGAGATGTGCATACATCTTTATGGGGTACAAGTCTCCGTGGGCGTCGTGTCATGCGTTTAGTAATAGTCAAGCTTCCCCAGTGCGTCGTAAGTAAGGCAGACAGTGAATAAGTGAATAAATTACTTCCCTGCCCGAGTCTAGCGATCTGCAGCCATCATAGATCATGTCCCTGGACTTAGATCAGGAGATCAATTTTTGAAACAAAAGAATTATGTAGACCATAAACCCGAAGAATCTGTAGAAGGCCAATCAAATTTCGCAGTGGAGTACGAATGAGCGAAAATGCGAACGGGCGCCGGAGAGAATGAAGGCACCAATTTCGTGAAAAAGCAGGGATGCCGGTCGAACTACATGGAAGGAATTAGACTCGCGGCCACTCCCTCCGCCGTGTTTGTCTATGTCTGCCAGGTCAGTCATCAAAAAACATATCAATTAGTAACTGCATAAGGGTGATGGATGGTTATGACTTATGTAGTCGTCCGATTGAGGGGTTATCCGAACGACTGGTGAACAACAGTATGTACGAAATACGGCTGGTAGTGAGACTAGGAAGGAATAAAAGTCAAAGGGGAAATCTGGGCGCTTGGAGCCTCGGAAGGCTATTGCCAATCACGGACAAGCAAAGGCAAGCACAGCCAATCACGGACGATTCGGTTTCTTGATTTTCTCTTATCCACCGTCTACACAATTTGTTATGGGTCGTCTTCGCCGTTCTCGAGCCCATCACGCGCGGAGAGATGTACACAGAGCAACAAGAACTAAAGTGAGAAGCCTTTGCTAACGTTTTGGGTGCAATCTCACTTATCAGCCGTATCTTAGACCAGAGGACGGGATTTGGACCAAATTCAGCTTATAGACTTGGATCCGAAGGTAAAGATTTGAATACGAGTCTAAAAAAGGTATTGAACATGTATAGCACAGAGCAGCTCTTGAAGCTCAACCACTAGATTACGGGAAGCCAGGTCTGGCCCAACATTACTGCGTCGAGTGTGCGAAGTGAGTAATGAATCGATATCTTGTTATGGCTAGTTTGTGACCAAATTTCAGGTATTACGAGACGGATAATGCACTTCAGTCCCATTGGAAAAGCAAGGTTCACAAGCGGAGGCTGAAGCAGCTTAGGGAACCGGCGTATACGATCGAGGAAGCTGAACGGGCCGCTGGGCTAGGCAGGGAAAATAAACGGCCAACAGTCGCGCCGCCAGCCTCAATACCTAAGGTAGAAATGGAAGTTGTAGAGCCTGCATAAACCAAGTATGTCGCTCTCTGCTTCATCGTAAAAAGTGTGGCTGAGCAATTGTCCTCTCAAGGTCAATTATATTTGGAATGCGTCCGACCCAACCGCCTTTCCAAGACCTCCGAACTTGATGTCCGCGCTCAAAGGCCGTCTCCATACTCCGTTTATCCTGGCTCATCATGCGAGACGGTGTCATTGTGATGCTGTGGTACTACATCTTTGCGACTCCCCATACGATGACCGACGATGACGGCTGCTCCCAACGACACGTTGACGATCACAAAAGTACATTACACAGCTCCGACAATTTACCTGTTTACAATCATGCAATAACGAAATCCGTCTGTCCCGTCTTCATGTTTGTTTGGCTCATTTCTCTCCATAGGGGAGAAGAATGGTGAGCAGTTAATTTAGGCCGCAGATTACCGCGATAGCTGGAAGAACTTGTACGTGGAGCGCAAATGACCAGGATGGGTACGTCCCAGAAATTCTAACACAGCGAAGATACGATTCGAGAAGCAGCGCCCGTCTGTAGCGATGAAATTCCTGGTGGGTGGAAAGCATAGTACAATGACGGTAGGACCGAACACTCTCTTGATGCTTGTACCGGCTTTCCCGGTTGCCTCAGCCTATGTACCTGTTGACAGCAGGCCAAGTTCATGTCATCAACATGGGAGGTAAACGTTCGAATACCTCAACCGGTGACGCCCTGTGACGGCTCATTAATCGATTGTTTCCACGAAATGTCGAGAAATCGGAACTCCACCCCCGGTGGAAATGAACTGAGCTGGCTATGGCTACTAAGAAGATCTACAGACCCCGTTTAACGTTATCTTGAATCGCTCGCTGGGCTGCAACGGTTAATAAGCCAATTTCGGCCTCTTCCCCACGGCTCCCATGAGCGCAGGACCCACGAACGTTCAGTCGACAAGGCGTCCAGGTTCATCCTTTCACGCCAAGGCGTTAGACCCTGCTTATCTTTACCCCTTCTTGTTCCCTACCGCACATCACTCTCGTCTATCTCTTCATCATTTCATCTCATACGCCGCCACTATCGTCCCAGGTCCCCAGGTCCCCCTTGTTCCGACCAACGTGTTCTACTTTCTCCTCTTGAATTCCAGGGACATTGCGTCATCCCCATCAACGAGATAGCCAGTGGTGTCCAGGTCTGACGTGTACTCCAACTTGTTGTTTTCGCTTTCTTTCAGATTTGTTGACAAATGCATGGTAACAGATATCGGGTTCTACTGTGCACTATGTGCTGGCCGTGTTTAGAGCCGACAAATGGGTTAAATGTTGGTATGATCAATAATTTATTGAAGGCCTGAGAAACCGAGGATCGCATGTACATATATACCACAAATGCATCATTGAGTGGAAGTCACCAGTACCAAGAGGATCATCGTGATATTGGCAAATTCGGAATCAATGAGAACTGATCCATGGAAGCTTTTTGTTTTGTGCTAAACGGGGTTACATACCATTGAGCCAGGGACGAATTAGGGGATGAATCACCTTGTGGAAAATTGGACAATCCGAGGTCATTGTAGATGAAGTGCGTGGAAAGAAAATAAAAAAGAGGGTTCAGGCCTCAGGTTTGACCTTACCCTGATGTCAATAGATTCCTGAGTGACTCTGTCACTTTACAGCATATCTCTGAATCCATTTTGGCTGGCTGGCGTCTGAACACGATGGTTTCGTGCACTTTAACCTTTGTATTTCTGGGATAGCTCAGCCAGAGAATAAACTATGAACTGGTAACTTGGCGCTAAAAAGACTCCTTTTGAAGCTTAGCTGAGCTACTAACGCTCGTGCCGCGTTCCAAGGCTCCATCGTTCATAGTGTCTGTAGCCAAATTTATAATTGGACTTCCTCCGCGTCCAACTGTTTAAGGTCCTTTCGTCCTTTCGTCTGCATCTATCCCCATTGTGAATATCGAAATTCCCTCACTGCTGTCCCTGAGGCGCACGCTGCTGACCACCTCTCCCTGGACATGTTGTTCTCCCTCAAATCACGGACATTTAGGAACCGATATCCTCGATGGATGGTCGGCCGTCGGTTACTATACGCATCATCTGCTCTGGCATCTTTGGGTGACGCCATGTTCGGCTATGGCCAGGGAGTAATCGCAGCTGCGCAAGTACAGCCTACCTTTATCCACCGGATGTATGGAACAACGTTGACATTACAAGACGTGGAGGCTGGGAACAATGGTGTCGATCCATTCCTTCAGGGTGAGTATTTTCTCCGTGTCCATGGCATAGCAAAGCACACTGACCTCTTAAATTCTTCATTTCCTGAAGCTATCGTAGTGGCATGTCTTAACCTCACAGCGCTCCTTTCATCCTTCGCCTCAGCCTATGTCTGCGACATCTTAGGTCGTCGTATGTCCGTCCGAATAGGAGCTCTGATCTACCTCATATCTGCCTTCATACAAATCTTCATGCCAAACCTCACTGCTCTGATAGTCGGCAGGTCGATCCAAGGATTAGGGGTGGGTATGCTCTCAATGACAGTTCCCATCCTCCAGTGCGAAATCGCACCCGGACACGGCAGGGGGCTATTTGTCTCTATTGAGTACCTCTGCTTGAACGGCGGCTACGCATTGTCCGCGTGGGTTGGCTATGGGTTCTTCTTTGCGATTCCTTCGGAAATCTCGTGGCGGGGTCCTTACATCGTACAAGCCTTCCTAGCTGCTATATTACTCCTATGGACGCTGTGGCTACCAGAAACTCCTAGATGGCTTGTTCAACACGGATACCGGTCTGAGGGACTGCAGGTCCTCGCAGACTTACACGGAACAGGCGATATCGCAGACCCAGCCATCCTCAAATCATTCTACGAAATCGAAGCGACAATCGAGCTCGAACGAACATTGGGCCAGGCATCATGGAAACAACTCTTCACCCAATACAGTCGAAGAGCCGCCGTTGGAATTACCTGTCAACTATTTGCTCAGTTCAACGGGATAAACGCAATACTGTATTTCCTCCCGGAGAACCTCTTGAGAGCCGGGTTCTCAATTTCGAGAGCGTTGGTGTATGCTGGAGCATGCGCGCTAGTATATTGCGCAGGAACAATCCCTACGATGTTATTCATTGATAGTTGGGGTAGGAGGAAGTTTTTGTTGGCCGGAAGCGTCGGACTTGCTGCTGCTCTGGCTTGCGTCGGAGGGTTGCAATTCAGAGTCGACGCTTTGCCTCGAGGGACTGCGAGGATTCCCGTTGCAGATGGGATATTTGCAGGTAGGCGTCTTTTCACAAGGAGCGGGACACTTGGTAAATGAAATATACTATATCTCAGCGGTATGTGTGTACCTATTCATTTTCGGAGCAACGTGAGGTCCTTGCCTATTATCTGCCCCACGTCGTGCCTAACTACTCCCTGGTTCTCACCTAGTTGGGGTCCGGCACCTTGGCTCCTAGGAGCTGAAATCTTCCCCATCCGCGCCCGAGCCAAAGGCATGGCGCTCTCTACAAGCGTCAATTGGATATCCAACTTCATAATCGCTTTCATTACCCCCCCTTTGTTCGAAACACTTCATGGTGGCTACTATTTTCTCCTCCTCGGCTCGTGTATCATTTCCGGCATAGTCGTCTGGTTTGTCTACCCAGAAACGGCAGGCAAGACTTTGGAAGAGCTCGGCGAGGCCTTCGGGGATACTGCGATCCCAGTCGTCAAGGCTCCTGAAAAGGTCGGAGTTGAAGACGTCCTGTCAGTAGAGGAGCCTAAACAAAAGGCTGGATCTGCATTAGCTCCTGCGTCGGCCAGCACCTTAGCGGCCGACACTGAATCCCAGAATAAGCTCCTGGACGTTCCTTTGAATGAATAGAACACATTTATGTCACAAACCAGACCGGTGTCATAGCACTATGTACATGGAAAGTCTCTTAATCTGTTATTCTGTAGAAATGCGGCTTGTTCCGTGGCTTAATTCGAATAAAGTTACTACATAAAGAAAAGTGGGTAGTACAAGTACACGATAGAAATGTCCCAAACCTGACATAGGAAAAGATATCAAAGGCGAAATGCATATACTAATGGACGAAAACGAGCGCGAAGACAAAGTGCAACGGAAAGTAGCGAGTTAAAGCTACGATTCGATTAAAAATAAGTAAAGACAGACGAAATGCAATAGAGAGAAATGAAATAAGGAACAGGGAAACGAGAGGATGTCTAGAGATAGATGGATTTTTAAATTAATTCAAGTAAGCAAGATCAGACCCGTAGTCCCCGGAAGCACCGCTCTCATTCCCTTTGAGGCCGAGCATATTCTCGTCGAGTTTGATAGCTTCGTAAACTCTGAATGTCCGGACATGTGTCATCTCATGTCTCGAGTAAGGCGGTGCATCATTTGGGTTCGGAGAAGTCGTGCCAGTCAGTCCAAGACCATATACATTTGAGTCTGGATATGGTGCGCCCGTAGGCGATGTCGGAGACGCGACCTTGGGTGTAATCTGCGATCTTGGACTCGCCGCATTATCGACATCGTCAGTAGTCCATGCAAACCGTTGTCGCATTTCCCTGTTAGAAGATGGAGATATTAATTGAATTGTTTGAAGTTTGAATTATGCATATAGGAACGCACGATTGGTACTCCCACATCGCATCTTGCCCATCAGACGAAACAGACAAGATTGACTCCCGGGTACTAGCCGCATCAGATGAAACTGGCGATTTATCCCACTCGTAATAATCAGGAGGGGGGTTGAATCGGGTACGGAGGAATCTAGAAGGGGGCCATTGGTAAGTTGCTATATCCGGACAAGAAGCAGGATAAATGAAACGCACCTTTCGTATTCCCAAAGCGCCTCCAAAACCGAATCTTCGTCGATCTCTTCGTCATCCGTAGCCTCGATAGCATGTTCCACCAAGAACTTCTTACAGCTCAACAGCAACCTCAGATGTTTCGAAACATGGATCTCCAATTCTCCTTGCGCCATTGGAATGAATGTTGATGGGGATAAGATGAGCCCAGGCGAGCGGGATAAAGGTGTCCCTAGAGACCTGCCCGATGTAGACCGAATAGTCCGTGCAGGTGACGAGGTAGCCATGTGCCTGAAGTTACCCCCATACCCTCCATTCTTGGAATCACCACCCCCTGAACGACCTCTCGGTGTATCTTCATCAGCTCCAGTTCCAATATCCGGATGAGCGAGGCAAAGATGCATAGTCCTAACCTCCCTCGCATGTCCAAATACATCCTTCATGAGATCCATCACAAACTCTTCCGGATTCATATGGATCCCGAATTTATGCACTAGCATATGTTCGAAGAGGGCTTCGAGGTCCCGGGCCGTCGCTGCGTGTCGCTTCCATTCACTGCATTTCACGCTGTTACTCCCACTCTGTTGAGAGAAACGGGGTCGACCACGCGGAACGGGCGTTCCGTTGAGGGAACGGCTCGTGGTTGATGCGGATTGATTGTTTCGTTCTCCAACCCCACCTTCGCGTGAATTTCCGTTAAGGGTTGCGGTGTCGTCAAAGTCACTTTCACCCTCCTCTTTAACCTGATACAGGTCATACAGATCGCCCTCTTCCTCTCCCTCCTCTTCTGGCAAGCCGAGCCCGGGGTTACGCCCTTCCCAATCGCCATAAATTGAGAAGGTAGAGAATGCTGACGAAGGTATCTGTATATCCAATCGGGGTGGCACGAACGTGTCGATGTGGGGGGTAGACGGGTTCGCAAAGGCGGTGTTACCGAGCATAGACAAGGAGGACTGCTGCGGTTTTCCATACGGGAAGATAATCGCATCGTCGATAAACTCGAGCCGGCCTCCGATTGTAAGCACACGACAGACTTCCTGGAAGACAAAAATCCACGCGTCGGCTGTGATGGAGAGAGTCAACGAGGACATTCGGACGAGGTCGAATGAGTTGTCGGCGAAAGGTAATCGCTGCTTTAGGCTGTAAAAGATACATAGTCAGCAAGGGGCTTGAACAGAACGAATAGAATTGCGTACAAATTCCCTCTCACAAATCGAACGTTCTCCGCAACTCCCTGTTTTACAGCCCATGGGAGAAGAACCTTGGAGATGTCGACGAGATCGTAGCCTGTAACTTTCGTGCCATGTCCCTTCCATGCAATCGCAGCGTCAACAACCCAGTGCCTGTAAGAATGAGGTAGTGTCAGGTTAGAAAAGACTCTTTTTTGAGAGGTTAAGTGACAATCCACTTACCCTTGTCCGCAACCCAGATCGAGAACAGACATGGGTGGAGCATTGCCGTAATCGAAAAACGTAGGTGAACCAGTTCCGTTAAGTCGCGTGAGTAGTTCACCGGTGTGTCGATCACTATCGTATCAGTCAGTCGGTCAATCTGAATAAAATGGGAGATCATTTAGGAAAACTTACTTGTCCAGGAGAACCGAATCATAGGGATCCAATGGGTAGCTGCCAATCCGTGACTTGATACGGGCCATCCTGTCATGTCGCCGTACCTCAGGTTGCATCTTCTCATCCCGATAGGCTTCAAACTCCGGCCCCGCAGGCCCTCCGTTCGTCGTTGTTGACCCAATCTGCGACTGTTCATCAAAGTACGACGTGCTAGTGTTCTCGTTCAACGCAAGCGTAAATGCCAACGGAGACTCCGACCTCCTGCTCTCCTTGTCATCGTCACCCAAGCCAGCACTCTTCTTCTTCTTCAACGAAATCCCCATAAACTTCACCCGACCATCACTGTCGGAGCTAGTGATGGATGATCTCTTCGGGCGTTTCCCAAACTTGTCCTTCTTGCTGCCTTTGACTTTCAATTTAAAGCTGGGCATGGAGATCGGTGGCGTGCTGGGTTGGGCGCGTGATCTCCCACCAGGATAAACGAAGCCAGGGTTAGACTTCGCACGACTCGAGTTAGAGCTTGAAGTAGAGGTGGTAACGCTGGTGTTTGCAGTTGCACTTGACACGCCGCGGGGGCGAGTAGGGGGCGGCGAGCGTGCTCCACCGCCAACTGAGCTATTATCTCCGCTGGGCTCCGACGAGCTCGACGAGACGCTAGGCGTAGGGAGCTGCTGATTTGATCGCTTAAAGGCGGAAGAGCTCGACGAAGCTTGCGATTGTTGAGTTTGGTCCTCGTACGAAGAAGACCCAGATACACTAGGGATAGGACTGATGAGGCCCGATAAAGGAGGTCCGGAATATTCTTCGCCATCCGACTTGTACTTTCCTCCTTTCTTTGACTTTCGGGGTCCGCTAATCGTGGATGTTGTTTTGGGTCGGGCAGTGGACCTAGATCCAGGGAAAACGAATCCGGGTGATTTCGGTGATTTCGGGACATTCATGCTCGCACCGTTATTGCGAAAACCAGACGCCCTTGATTTACGCGATGAACTAGAAGATGTGGAAATGATAGAATCTGCGTAAGTGGGGGTGGGAGGCGGAGCCAGTGATGAAACGTTCTGATAGGATATCGACTGATCTTGCGATGGAGGATGCGGGAGTGGCCTCGAAGAAGTCAATGGGGAATGGTCATTGCGGTAGGGAAGAGGTGTTTCGGAGGATGGAGGTGAAGGATACATGCCACGGTAGTCCAAACGAGATCCCCCTCGATAGTCCCCATCCTGATGTGAAGTTGGTTGAAGATATCCAGAATCGGGGGACTGTGTCCTGTAACTCGGAGGGCCTGACGATCTGGAAGGAGACGGCGAGTGGAACAAAAGAGAGCCGCGCTCTGGCGTTGGCGCCGCGATAAGATGCTCGAAGCTTGAAGATGACGAGATAGCCTGATTAAATGGGGATGTTAGCGGTGGATTGGACAACGGCTGATTGGAGTACGGTGATGGATCTTTGCCTGACGGCCGAGGTTGACTGGAACGTGAAGGAGGCGGTGGAGGCTGGTAAGTTGCCTCCAAGAATAGATTGGATGGCGGTGTCGGGAACTGGGCAATAGCGGGACTCGGAGACCGAGGGATGGCTACGAAGCCTGACGGCGGGGAGGAAAACTCCGAAGGCATGGAATAAGGTGAAAGTTGTCGACTAGGTTCCTCGGGGGATGGATAAGCCGCAAATTTGCTTCGAGGAGAAGAGAAACTAGAGGTTGGAAGACGTGGCGAGGAAAGAGCGTTGAATGGTCGGGTTTCGAAAGGCGGTTCAGTACGTGGAAGAGCGATGGTCTTCTGACGGACATTGGGCGTGTATGGATATTGCTGGTCCTGCAATGGAGAAGGCCGAGGCGGGCTGGTTGGAGGTGAAGGAATGGAAGGGATGGGTGGTGGTTCTTGGGGTTGCTGCTGCTGTTGTTGTCGCAGTTTGGCAGACGCCGACTTTGACCTCGAGAATAGGCTTCGCAGAGGCTTTGAGCCGCTGGGTGAGCTCGGTGCAGACTGTATGTCCTTGTTCAGCGGGGCCTGTAGCCTTCTGCGCCCTCCTGCAGCCCGGGACGACATTTTGGTGGGCCTAGAAGGATATTCCTAAGGGCGAACCCCAGAGTAGGATGGGGAGGACGACAACCCGGCGTCAAGAGTCGGTGGAAAGGAATAGAACTATATTCGGGTTGGAGGGCGTTGCTACATATAAGTTAGACAACCTGTGAATCTGGGGAGATAGCAGATATTCCCATATGGGAACAACCAATAAATGATTAACCTTGTTCTCGTGGTGCGCAGTCTCCGCCCAGTGGATATATCCGCTATGTTCTCGATGGTCACTTCTTCCTGATGAACCGGGGGCCAGGAGCGATGTTCCTATTCCATCAGCAGGCGTCTGTCGCGCACTCGACTCGGTTCATCAAGGCTATACAGAGAGAATCCTGACATGTGGTTGTGATGAGCTTGTGTGAACTTCCATTGCGTCAACCTAAAAGATCAGAAGCCCTAAAAGACTGTAAAATACGCCTCCGTGGCCTTGGCTGCACGGGAGTAACCGACTAATACTTAGCGATATATCACGCGCCGGGTTGCAATTCAACCAGTTATCAGCCAATCACAATAACCCGGTGACCCTAGTCTAGATAAGTCCCAAAAGGACCCGCTGGTAACGTGATGCTGATATTCACCTGAGAATCCGTGTCAGCCTGGCGAATAATCGAAGTACTTCGATGTGAACTCACAAACGAACGGATTCTGGACAGTAAGCCGTTCTCTGACATAGGAAGTCCGATTGGTAAACGTAAATTTGTTCGTAGGCCAGCGTGGGAATTGCTGATTCAGTCCAAATAGTGGCAAACATAGATAAGGACAGCGGCGCTGAATAAGAATAGAAGTCCTACTACGGAATGACAGTAACAAACTGAGAGCACTTCTTGTTGGACCCTTCTAGATCACAAGATGGTGTCCGCTGGCGTTAGCGTTTTAAATCGACTCTACCGCCCATTCGGACGATGCAAATCTTGTTCGAATCCTCGATTATCCCTCGCTGCTTTCTTGAGCCCAAGTACATTTATGATCACTTTTTCTATCTGCAGCTCCAATCTAAGGGCCGCTTAAACGTTCGTCAACAACTGACAGTTGTCAGGCTTTAAGGGAGCGTCCATCAGATACTTTGTCACTTTGAAAATCTCCCCTCGGAGACCCAGGCTGTCTGTAGATTCCGTAAGGGACCTGATTTTCCGACACAATGCTCCTTTTCTTTCACCGTCACTGTGTAGTCCTTCAAAGTCTTTTAAACGCAGGCATTACTGAATCGCTGGCGATGTACATCTCCCTGCGCCGTAATCATCTAGTTGATGCTGATATACCATGCCCCGACCAGAGCGCTTAACTTCCACCGCGAACTTCAGAAAAATGATAACGCTGTCTCTTCTCCCGAGACGTGAAGGGATAAGGTCCGCAGGGTGATCAGAGGGTCCCTCGAATACTCTAGAGCCGACGATCGATTTCCCTCGACTCTTGAAGACCCTCGTCTGAATTCGCCGAGAACTGCAGGTACTAACAGATTGCAATTTGACATGTGATGAAATCCATGCCGATCTGTTGGATGGCATGGGAGACAAGATGTCGATGCAACGTCTCTGTCCATATGCATCAAAGCCAACATGAAGCCTTTCTCACCAACGGTCAATCGGAAGTTTCGCTCTCGACGACGCTAAGAGCTGAAGGGAACTGCAATACAAAACTCACGACTTCGACAACTTCGATCTTACCTCACCACTAGACCTAGACAACGACGACCGCGGCCATCGCATTGCTTTGTGTTTGAACCGTCACCCACAGGGAACACGGCACTGATAGCTAAGTAGAAGCTATAAATAGGATTATATTCTCCGTGCCGCATGGCGTACGCCTAGGTGGATTATGGTGTACAACCTATCGAGCCCACATTCGCACGTCGACGTCTCCGTGGCTTGACATGGAAACCTTGCCTTAAAAGGTTACGGCAGTTGAAGATACCCGGGTGACCCTTGTCTGATGATGATCTCTTGACCCTCTCCAACAGGCTTGTGTAGACATCTCCCATCATCTTGGGTTCTAGGTTCTTTTTGCTTCTGAATTCAGAGGTTCTCCTATACATCAACTTAATCATCATCGAATGCGGGAAGCTACATATAAAAACCATCACTTGGAACCTTCAGAAGAACCACTCTTTTTCCGTCGTCCCCAGCTCCCTTTCTACTCCTCTCTCCGCTACCCTCAGTCTCTCCCTTACTACAAATATGGTAAACGTTGTCTACGATTCATGTAAGCGCCCATCTCTCTGCTCTCAAATCTAATACCTGGTTTCCCTTATCTTTCTTATCTCGGAATTAAATTGAATATTAACTCGGTACTTGACTTTCGTAGCTGGCTCACTTAACTGGGTGCCAAATCTTGACACACCTGATGAAGTTGTAGTCTACAATCCAGGCGACATCGCTTACGTCCTCAGCTCTACCGCGCTAGTATGGATTATGATCCCTGGCCTCGGGTTCTTCTACGCCGGACTACTGAGGCGGAAAAACGCATTGTCAATGATATATCTCAGCGTCATAACTCTGGCCGTAGTGTCGTTCCAGGTAAACGCTAAAAGATATACTTCCGTGAGCGCGTAATAATCCTGTTACCCTCCCTAGTGGTTCTTCTGGGGTTACTCGCTGACATTTAGCGAGACTGCAAGTCCTTACATTGGAGACCTTCGTACGTTACCATCCCACGTTCATACGTCTTATCTCAATACATCTCCACGCCGCTGTTAGAGTACTTTGGCCTGAAAAACGTTCTCGCACAGCCATCGATAGGCAGTGTCCGGATTCCTAACATCGTGTTTTCCATCTACCAGCTCATGTTCGCCGCTATAACGTACGTACACTGAGAAACAATCGCCTTGCTCAAATGAACATTCTCGTACTAACGTGATAATCTTATCTTAGACCCGCCATTGCGATCGGAGCTTTCGCCGAACGCGCACACTTAGGTCCAGTCATGGCCTTTGTCTTTGCGTGGTCAACTCTCGTCTACGACCCGATCGCCTGCTGGACATGGAACGCCAAAGGCTGGTCAGCTGTCCTCGGCGGACTGGATTTCGCGGGAGGCACACCGGTTCACATCTCATCTGGAACCGCCGCCTTGGCAATCTCTATTTACTTGGGGAAGAGGAGAGGATATGGAACCGAATCGCTCGCTTACAAGCCCCATAACACGACATACGTTGTGCTTGGGACTGTAATGCTGTGGTTTGGATGGTTTGGTAAGTCACATTTCGACTCCCCTAAGCCCCTCCCAGGCGGAGACTGATACTTTCAGCGTAGGCTTTAACAGTGGATCGGCTCTTGCAGCTAATCTGCGTGCTGCACAGGCTTTTATTGTCACAAATCTCGCCGCTAGCGTAGGGGGACTAACCTGGATGTTCTGGGTACGTCCAATTACTTTGACTCTTCTCTCCGTCATATAAACCTGATACCGTCGTTGGTTCCTAGGACTACCGCATCGAGCGAAAATGGTCCGTTGTCGGTTTCTGCTCAGGCGTAATCGCAGGCTTGGTAGCCATTACCCCAGGATCTGGTTTTGTCGGTGCACGTAAGTCATTCAGTCTCCTATCTCCTGAGATGTGGGGCCTCCACAGCCCACACCTTCCATCTTTTGCCTAGAATAGCGCTATATTTAGCTTTGACACAACACTAACACTCCATTTACCAAATCTCTTATCTAGCCGCCGCCGTTCTATTCGGGTTCTTGGCCGGCACACTCTGCAACTTCGCAACACAGCTCAAGTTCATCGCTGGCTATGATGATGCTCTGGATGTAAGTTAAAATCATAATCCATTCATTTCTTTTACAGCACAATGCCGCCACCCCCCCATTTTCCCAACTGTCGACTGACATTAACTTTATCAGATCTTCGCTTCCCATGCCATTGGCGGTATAGTTGGCAACGTCTTGACGGGTATCTTCGCCCAAGCCAGCGTAGCCAAGTTCGATGGCTTCACCACAATCCCTGGAGGCTGGCTCGACAGGAACTGGGTTCAGCTTGGGTACCAAGTAGCTGACTCAGTCGCTGGAATGGGTTACTCCTTCGCCATGACCGTAAGTGTCTCCATCCAAGCTCCCCTCGTTAGCTATTTATATCCATCGATTGGACTGATAATCACCCAAACTTCTTCCATAACAGATGGCTATCCTCTGGGTTATGCATTTCATTCCAGGTCTGCGGCTCCGTGTCTCAGAAGAGACCGAGATAGTTGGAATTGACCAGAGCGACATGGGAGAGTTTGCGTATGACTATGTCGGCCTTGAGACAGAGCTCAAACCTCCGGGATCCCAAGACCTTGCCGTAGGCTTCAGCTCGACCATGGAGATGGACCATTTGACATATCGTGGCACAGAATTTAAATCGCCGAACTTCGTCGATCCGGAACGGGAGCGTCATGGCTCTCCATGAACGAAACTCGACCGCTGACTACTAATTTATATCGACTCGACGACTCTGAACGACAAATTACTTGTCTCGGACATGTAAAGGCTGTTGGGAGTGGCTATAGACTTCTCTCTTTTTTGTCGAGAAGACGCATTGCATTTTTCTAGGATGTAAAATCATTATTTACGCTCATTATTGATTTTGATACCATGGGACTCTATGAAACTGTTAGACCACTGTCAGGCTCGGCGTCTTGGCTCAACACTTCTGTCCTTGGAAGGTTAGTCTTATCCTTCCGCAAGGGTAACGTCTCTCGTGTCTTGATCTTGACAATCATCAGTGAAAAATTAATACCACTTCGACATGATGCATGATGGTAAACGAAAGCAACTATTATCCGAGCGCCTACAAGGATGCATAGCCTCTACTAGTTCGAGAAGCAGGGAGACAGCATCAATGAAAAACGCCACATGAGGACCACTGTGGGCGTCGTCTAGCTCGAGCATCGCAGAAATATCAGACATCCACTGTCCATCTCGACGATAAATACAAGCAGGCAGACAGACAGATGCACAACAGCCTGCAAATCATAAACAGAACAATCCAACAATCACGAGTCCAAAATGTCGAACGCTGATAAGGACGCAGTGAGGTTGGAAAGCAGCGGACAACTGGCAGGTGTATCATTAAGAAGCCCCAACCAAGGCACAACTGCGGTAATTAAGCGTATCGCAGGGTCGATGTACCATATGGCTATGCTTCTACCTGAGATTAGTCGCCTGACTCTTTTCAGAGAAGTTTTTTTTACCGAGGCAAATGGGAGTATCCAACTTTAGAACCTTCACACCAACGCTAAGTCAATCAACAGAAGCGACGAAGGCGAGCTGACACGATAAGGCCGCTCGGCGCCTATTGCTACCACCACCCCATGACGCCGACACATGGATTTGAGCCGGTTCGAAAGTCCATCTTCTTTGTTAACAAAAGTGGGCATAAGCATTTACATTAATAACCTTCGCCTGCGACTTGGTGTCCAGTGCCAGCGACACACTATCCCACTCCGGGGAAAATACTCCTACTCAGATAAGTATTATTCGTCCCGTTGTGCTCCCCCACTCCGCGAATTCCATCGGGAATCACCCGGCACTTTGATACTCCTTGGGTTCCCTGATGCAATTGTCCTTCATATAGCCTACTGAGTAAGCTTCGGAACCGCTTTCTATTAGTATATATTACTGAGCTTCGAAAGGACTCCTTTGCTAAGGGGCGAACCTTGACGTCCACGTTGCAACCATGTCAGCTATGTCAAGACTCAGGGGATTTGCCCTTGTTCAGCCAGCTTTTCTCATCGGGTGCGAATGAAAACATCTTTTGACCTCATCGTCTCTTGCTAGTCATATTAAAGCACCTCATTGTCTCGCTCATCAAGAACCTCACTGGCATCGTCTCGCTAATGCTAATACTATTAACGGCAACATTTTCTCCAGGATAGTCAGCACTATTTCCTTGCTCTACGAATGGATAACTCTCGTCACCTATTAAGCAGACTAGTGGGCGGTCGAGCGGCAATTACCGAGGCCTGCCTGGCCCTGGCCCCAGGCCTCGGAACCAAAGTGATATCGTAGAACCTCCGCTACTTGTGCATTGAGCGTGTGTATCGATGGCTAAATTAAAACATATGATATGATGCAGGTTAATACCTATACAACCCTTGAAAAACGTGAAGTTGGCCTTCAGAAGGCCCCTTGCCAATGAAGTCTTCGTCAAGTTGCATGCCGTATTCTTGTTGGCAGAATCAGCCTTCTCGGGCCGGAAATCTGATCGCACCTTTGTATACATTACTGGAATCTATGACGCCGGGTGCGTTACTAAAGTTTTTTCTTCCTCAAACAATTACCCATCTGAAGTATTCTATGATCGTTAAAAAAAAGAGTCTACGAAATCATCGCACCTGGCTCAGAGATGTGTCTGCTCCAATTCTTCCATAGACCATGTTGATAGAGATGCCACCATCCAAACCATCCAGAAAACGTTGGGTGGCCAATGCCCCGATGTACTGACGCAGTACCGATCTGTATGCCACGACCATCGCGTGGTAGCGTTATTATCTGATGGTGCTATCCGCACAGGCCCCTCGTCGCGATTCCGTTCTTACGAAGCCTCAAAACTCTTCAGACTTCCATACGTGCTTGCCGGTGTGACGGCATATCATGCCCTTCTTGGCCCCAACCTTGTGAAGGCGGGAGACATCGCCCTCATTCTTCGAACTGGTGGCGTATCAATGCGGGTATTCAACTCATGTACTGCCCGGTTCGAGCAGAAAGGCCGCTTACACTAGCCAAACTTTAGCTTTGCTTTGCAATTCCCGGTTGCATCGGGTGCTATGGGTATTACCACCTCTTCATCACGAGAAGCTCGATCGCTAAAAGGCTTGGAGCCCAGCATCTGATCAATTACAAGAGCGTACCCAACTGGGACGAAGAGGTTCAGAAAATAGTGAGTGAGTTGAGGGTTTGTAAAAGATAAACCGTACCGTTTTTAGGCAAACGGGAGGGGAGTCAACGAGGTCGTGGAGGTAAATTTCATTTCTGAGTCTGCCTGAACGCTTGGATCATTGAATGTCTGTTGGTGAGGAGGGGACACTTCTTAGGTCCATTAACCCTGTCAGGATCGCGGGGAGAAGAAGGGGGAAGGGAAGAAAGAAGCGAATGTTTGCCTCGCGTCGCTGAATGTGCTCACTTGTACGGCTTATTCCGAATTCAATATCCAACGGAGATCGAATCATACTCAGAATCGAGAAATGAAGCCGGCACCTAACTCAGAGTCTCCAGGTTGAATACATGCAAAGTATAGCCGCCTGTTGAGATACTCTAAAGCAGCAAGGCGATAACTTGTTAACGGCACGAGGACACGAGGTTTGGACGATGCTGGCATGTTGTTCGGAGATCTGTGACAGCTCTCGGCCAGTTTTCGGCATTACTGCGTTGGTCTATAATAGACTGTCTTTCTCGAAGCGAAGCGCTCTTCCTCATGGATACTCACAGAAGTATGTGCTGTATTGGGAGGGGATATGTCTGTCTCAGTGATGGACCGCCTACTTGCTGCACCCCATTGGGTCTGTCCAAGACCTGACCCCATTTGCTGCACATCACTCCTCGGTACTGTCCAACCTTCATGGCTGCTCAGTGTCTACATACGACATGAGTGTGGTCTACCAATACCCGGTACGCATCTGCCAGTCATTCCCATAGCGGCCCAAACGTGGGTAGTTACACCAGATCTGGGATCGGATTTGTTCACTGGTGACTTGTTATCAAGATTGCGATGGATCAGAGTAGAGTACGTACGATCGATACAGTATTACGGCTCATTAGTCGGTGTCTGTGTTTCGGTAGTGGAACCAAGTTGCGTCGGGAGTCGGGACAGGCATTGAATCGCATCATACCTTTTCACACATCTTAAACTAGTAGAATGCCGTTCATTCTTCCAAATTCTCTCCTGTTCAGAGTCCAGAGGGCCTACGAGCTGATATAATGATATAGCTCCCCCGGTGGGTAATCAATTGATTTGGCTCAAACGAGACCACAATTATACAACATTATATACATCTCACATACTACAATCATATTTTAGTCCATTAATGTCATGTCAAGCGTATCTGGTCGGTTACCGCCCCTCACCACTTTTGTCTGCGACCCGGTATCAACCGTATCAACCACAAGCGTGCTATCCGAATTGGGCCCAAACACCAAACTGGTATCAATCGCCTTCGGGCCCTCCCCATCTCCCAGGCCATCTCCAAGGATGCCATCTTCCGTCCCTCTACCAACATCACTATCCCCAACTCTATCCACCCCAACAAACACCTCCCCAACACCCTCCAACGTCTTTCCCGCCGTCTCGGGGTAAAACATCCAAATCGTCAACGCACCATTGATACACGAGCCCACCAGCAGGAAGTAATACCCACCCCCGATCTTGGAGAAGAGTGGCGGCGTGGCAAAAGTGATGACAAAGTTGAACATCCAGTTCGCGCTCGCCGAGAGTGCCACGCCTTTTGCACGGGCACGCATTGGGAATATTTCCGCGCTGAGAAGCCAGGGAATTGGACCCCATCTATAGTGCAGAATGTCATCGTCATTAGATATCAGGAACAAATATGTGGCATAAAATAGTTGAATAGCGTACGTTGCACCGTAAAAGAATAGGTAGACGCATACCGCTGGAAAAGAACGTTCGGCATCAGCCTCATAGATAAGCACAAGGAGAACGGTAACTCGCACCTGTAAAAATTCCATCCGCAACCCTCACCTTCCCATTGCCCTGCTCCGCCGCAACATGATCAAGCACAAACTGCAACGCACCCACACACGCCAACCCCAACCCCAGCCCCACACTCCCTACCAGCAACAAAATCCTCCTGCCCCACCTCTCGATCAAGAACACACAAGGCACCGTCCCCGCAAGCCACACCAATGCACCCGCCGCCGAATATAGCGCGGCTCTCTCAACCGAGAACCCAGCCTTCATAAGATTCATAGGGAGAAAAAACAGCATCCCGCCTATCCCATTCGACTGTCCCGAAAGCTGAGAAGTCATCCCAACTAAAACGCGTCTCTTGTACTGCCTAAAAATCTGGGTATACGTCGTTCGACCCGGGCCAAAAGAACGTTCGAGGTTGAGCGCAGTCTCAATCTCCATAAACTCTCGCATGATAGCCGGATCGTTCACATCGCCTCCGTGGCCGGGCCTTCCATTCAAATCCGCCAGAACCTGCAGTCCCTCCACCCGATACCCATGTTCAATCAACCATCGGGGAGTCTCCGGCATACATAGGACCGTGAAAAAGAGTAAGACCGTTCCGAGGGCGGCTTGGAGAATATACGGCCCTCTCCACGACATCTCCATCGCGTCCGGCATGGCATAAAGAAAGCCGTACCCCACGCACATGGACAAGGCATAGCCAGCTGTCAATAGCACATTCACAATCGAGAACAGGAACCCCCGTTTGTATCCGGGCGAGATCTCGCACTGGATAATCGGAACGGTCATAGACAGCATACCGACCGCGACACCCTGCATGCACCGCCCGACTAGGAGAACAGCAAGGTCGGGCATGAAAATCTGGATCAAGGACGCTAGAACGTAGATCAGGGCGCCAGTTTGGAAGGCGACGCGTCGTCCGAATGTGTCGCAGATGTAGGCTGAGACGAAGGAGGAGACGAGTGCACAGATGAAGACGCTTGCTATTACCGTTGCTAGAGATCGAGACATCAGGCCAGAGTATCAGCATCTAGAAAGGAAGTAGTAACAACACACCTTCCAGGTACGTATTAACTCCATAATTTCCATCTGCCACATCTTGTAGCGTCACATTCGACCCATACATCCTCCGTATAAACGTAGGCTGAACCAGCGCAGTTGCAAGCACACCCTGGCTATATCCATACACCGCATCCGCTAACGCCACCAACGCAGTCGAAGCGTACAACAAAGGCTTTCCAGCCATCCAGCGCGGATAGCGGCTCCTGAACGTTCGTTGGGCTTGCAAAGAGAGGAAAGTCGGTTCGACTTTCGACGAGAAAGGCGCCGCTGGAGTCGCCATAGATCTTCTCTTGCAGTGTGAACGAGGAGCTTTTGCCTTTCATCAATAACCAAACCAGAATTTCAGCTAGGACTTCTTGAACTAGAGCAAGAATAGGAGAAAGCCATTTTCAATTGAACCTATAAGACGTCAGTAGGCAGGAAAGAAAGAGACCGCACCTCAGATTAAGGGCACCGTCAGCCACCTTCACTGAGCGATCAGACAGAATACTAAGAGAAGCAAGAGATGATAACATAGCCAGATCCATACTGTCTTTGACCATCTCGTGTGGATAAAAACTGAGCATAGAAAATAAAATCTGCCAACAGTAAACGAAACAAAATTCAAGAAAGTAAAAAGAAAACACCAGTCCAACATGCTCCCCCTCCATATATTCTTCCTACGACCCCTTTGTCTGCTTCTTCGCAGTCCCTATATTCGTATGATTAACCTATCGCACGAACACAGTCGTCAATGCTTCCGCGACAGAAAAAATTAGAGGAAGAAAAAGATGAAACGCACCTTGGTAGCAAACCTCAAAGAGGTAAGCGACTCGTTGAGATGAGCAGCAAGCGGCGAAAGATTCAGAACCATCTATTCGTTGATTGCCCACTTAGTCATGCATCACTTTCGCATAGAGTATGCGGAGGACGCACCAAAGTCTTTGAATTCCCACTAAGTGAATTCTGGAGCAAATACGTCAACTATAGGGAAAGACCCAGATCAGTCAGTATCTGTTTTCCCTTTTGTAGAAAGAGATCAACACACCTTCGAATTCCTATACGGAATATGCCCATCCGCGCGTCCTCCACTCCCTCTCTCCCCAAGCGCAGCAATAACATCCCCAAGCGCACTCAAACTCTTATTAATACTCTGCGTCTCCTTCACCCGCTCCTTCTCCGTCACACCAGGCCCAAACGATACATTCAGCCTCTCACTTCCCGCTAGATCCACGAGATTCAGGCAGCCTTCGCAGCGCTCGCCTGTGCCTGTGATTGCTGTGTCTGGCTCTCCTTCTGCTTCTAGTGATGAAGAGGAGGCACCAGCATTAAGAGTAGACTCGGGCGTAGTCGACTCCGTTCCCATACTCGCTCGAACCCCGACATTGACCCCACTTATCCTCAATGTAAACACCGAATGCGACCGCGAACTCCGTTCATTCATCAGCGTCGCAGCCACACTCCTCCTGCTCTGCGCCCGCGCCAACAATAATTTAACTTGAGACGGAGAATGCAGGGGCACGACGGTTGCGTCGGTTACTGTCGTTCGGGCGGCCTTGAGATCGTGCTTGATTTCGTGTTTCTTCTTCTCGTCCGAGGTCGACAGCAGGTCATGGATCGTCTCGTTGTACTGATCAAGATTTAGTGAGAGAGGAGTCACGAGAGGATAAGAAACGCACAATTTCGAGGAACTGCCCTTCAATCTTATACACCCACCCCTTACTCTTCATCTCTTCTGCGACCCTAAATACTTGCTCGACAGCCCGGGGGATCATACCCGCGGTAACATCCGTCTAGCAGCATCTCAGCTTTTTGAACTAGGAGGGAATAACGATACTAACCGAGCCACCTTCCATTGTAAACGATTTACCGGACCCAGTCTGTCCATACGCGAAAATACACACGTTGTATCCGTCGATACAGCTCTGGGCTAACTGCGAGATTTCCTCGAATACCTCCCGCTGAGTCGATTCAGGCTCGAAGACCTGTCACGCGTCAACAAACGAAAGAAAGAGAGAATAGAAACATACCCTATCAAAGCCAAAGTTGTATACGTCCTTGCGTTCGTTGCCCATCGCACTCTCGCTCGAAGAGTACAAAACGATCTCTTTGTGGTCACGTTTATCGGGGAACCCCATGTTTGCTTTTACCTCTTCAATCGAAGCGATACCAGGCGGCAGATCCGAGGGGAGAACAGGCCTCACTCGGCAAAACACCCGAATATTGCCCTTGAGCTCCAAAACCATGTTATGGAGTTTCCGCCGAACCGTCTCGCTCTCGAACACTTCTTTCTTCATCTGCACGACCATCTTGTCCTTCTCTTCCACGAGCTGCTTCGTGTCCTCGAGTTCAATATTCTTGGACTCGAGCGTTCGCTGGAGGGCGCTGAGCTGGGCTTTGAGTGCTTCGTTCTCAGCCGACAGCGTGAGCTGCGTCTGCGTTTGTGTGGCGAGCGTCGTCCGTAGCGTCTCCGTCGTGATCCTCTCCCTCTCCAAGTCCCCTCTCGTAACCCGCAAATCCTCCTCCGCCTCCCTCGCCTCCCTCTCCCTCTTCCTCAAGTCCATCTCCAGCTCCATCACCTCCTTTTTATGCTTCTTCCGCATATCCTCCAACTCGTCCGTAAAGTTCACCAGCTCGCGTCGATGATTGAGTTCCTGTGCTTTCGCGGTCGAGAGTTCCTTTGATAAAGCCATGTGGTTGGCTTGAAGTTCGGAGACCTTTTGGCGTTCGGAGGCCATCTCGCTCGCAAGGCGTTCAGAGTCAGCTTGGCGGGCTGCTTCGAGCGAGGCGAGTTGGGTGCGGATGGTGGAGAGGTCGTTCTTCGGTGCGGGGCGAGACATGTTCCGAACCTGGCCCGACGCTGTTCGCCCGCCTCGAGCGGCGGTCGTCGGTCTGGCCACTACGCGAGAGGGTCCACTCACCGGTGGCGCACTCGTCCCGCGAGTCGATTTGGCGAGCGTCGTCGTTGTCGTCGGCGCTCGCGGTCGCGTCACTGTCTTTGGCAAACCTTTCCCAAAATTGCTCGACGATAATGTCGGCACTTTGACACCTCGTTCGCTACTCGAGGACGATGTTGAGCTTGTAAGGTTCGGCGCCGTCTTTGACGGCACTAAAGTTCCCGGGGTCGTCCTCGACCTCGTTGGTCGCGCGGTCCCAAGCGCAGCCATTTTCCTCGGTCCACTGCCACTCTCCTGTGGCTCCTCATCCTCTTCAATTGTCGATTTCCGTTTCCGAGTGTTGACATAGGGCATCGCTAGCATCGGGGCGTTTTCGAGATTCCGATCTGGAGAAGAACTACGAAGGCGAGGTAGTCGAGACATTTTCCTTTGTTTATACCATCTACCCTGTCGTCAATATACATAGAGTTTTCGGGAGTTTTGGGCTTACATGGCGAGATTGTGGTTCAGAACGAACCTCGAACCGCGCAGCGGCGAAATCAACGGAGCGCGTCGTAGTCACGTGGTCGCTCTGGACGGCGCGGCCACTGCCGGTTTCCAGAACAGGGGTTTCCTCCTCCTGAACATTGCATGGCAAAAAACAGCTGGGTCGCCTGTCCTATAGACCCTTATTGATTTAGGGGGGTATATATAATAGAACTGTACAGACGTTGGCGCTTTGCATCCATTACAACTCCGTAAACCAGAACCTTTATAAACTTAATTTCCCTAGCACACTACATATCACTGGCTAAAGCCGCAGCAATAAAGACCTTGAGCATCTGTCAAGTTTTTATTGAGCGTTTCAGGACCTTTAAATTTGTAATAGTTAATATACATTGCTGAATTCAGAGAGTCATCAGGCACTGTCACTAGTCGATTATGCAATATTAACTTACATTACTCTGGGCGCCTAATAGAGGCCATGAACAAAGCTAAAATCAGCATGCTCCACCACTAGGCTTACAGTCAGGGGAACAACTCACAGACTGCGTTCTCCTTGAGTTGACCACCAGGGATCAACGCCCCAGCAACAACGAGAACCTGGGAAATGGTTACAGTAACAGTGGATTGCTTCATAGCGTACTGGAGAAAAAGGAGAGAATAACAGGACGCGTTCATTGTCTTTATATAACAGGGCAAACTGATCATGAGTTGATGGGGATGTCTGGATACGGGTAATTCCACTTCACCCAATGACGAAAAGATACATGTGCAGTCAGAAGCTCGTGCTTAATTAACGGAAGATACTCGTGTCTGAACATGTACCTGACGACGCGTCTACGATTAGAACATTCTTCTACTTATGCAACTTCTGTACTCGTCTATTACCCATATGTACTCCTTTGGGTGGCGCTCACGACAAGGTCGACGAAGCTGCACATATATTTGGGCTCCTCCAGTGCCTCCACGAGGTTTTCCTGAGCCGTCTGCCTCAGCCGCTTTCACTCCAAAGCGCACAGCTTTTACAGAATACAACAGGGATTACACACAATATTCGGATAGACTATAGTACCCCCATGTCGACTCTCGAGTACTTTGAGAAGAGGTGATTAGTGAGTATGCACAATCGGCCTTTACCCCCCCCCCCCCCCCCCCCNNACCCCCCCCCCCCCCCCAATTTTAAGGCCTAGTGCAGATGCTGTGCTCGCGCAAAGTTCGTGATGGGAAAAACACCGGAGAATGCTATGCTTGAGAACGCATGGCATTAACAGCACTTAACGAAACTCGAAATGACAGCGCCCGCAATGCCCATCCACGTTTGAGAACCCTTGGTTTTAACAGCAGATAACATAATTATAATCCGAAATAACACCCTCCTATGTACAAATGTTACAAACTATCTATAAAAGGCGCCCGATCGACGGTGGTAATCACTTTCTGACTCTCACCTTCCAACAATGCGCCTTGTATCGCTCATAGTATCGGTTTTACCTTTCCCTATCCTGGTCGCCTCCCAAGTGCTGCAACCAGTAGTCTTTAGAATCAAAGTCTCCGATCCTGTTAACAACGATGGCCGGACAGTATTTCAACCTCAAACAGTTGTAGCTTCCGAGTCCAAGCAGGAGATCATCCAGTTTCACTGTATGTCTTCCATTCCTTCAATCCTTCTCTGATGGCAGGTCCTTCAACGTTTTATTCAGTCGCCCAAGGAAACCGTACGGTTCGGCAATCTCTGGGGTTCGAAGTGCCCTGTGTTCCTCTAGAAGGCGGGCTGGACTTCTGGGGGTCTTTCGTCTTGCATGATGGGACGCCACCCCAAGGAATAAGGGTCGGCCCCCCAGTACTTTTGAGCAACACCACCACCAATGACACAATATGGTTCTACGATCCCGACACATGTGGGCAAGGAGGCGTTGGGGCCATCTATATCGGGAAGAATGACATCGAAAAAAATCGAACAATCGAGGATTTTGTGGTTCGTATTCAAGTTGTTGCTTCTCAGCCTGCCATCAGCCTAGGCTTCGAACTTCCAAGACTGAGGCTTACATTCCTTTATTTCTCAGGAGAATGCGATCCGATTAAATGGGACGGACTCGGGTTCTGCTGTCGTCCTGAGTGGGCAAGCCGGAGCGGTGCTACAGTGGGCCGTCGGATTGGCAATAACTGCAACGTTGTCTTCGGTATTATAGTCTATATGTATCCCTTCCAGGTACCAGTTAGGAGCATTTTTGACTTGCCTGGATACGTTCCATCATAATTCAAGAATAATGTCACATTCCCAATACCAATGGTATGAATCCTGATTTCAAATATCGGGTATTTTACTTTCGCATATACTGCGCCTGCTAGAAGTACCAGACGTACAGCCCTCTGGTGATGTTCTCAGCGCCCAAAAGTGGACTCACAAAGTTCGTGACGCGAAAACAGCGCGCACTGCTAATCAGCGCATGGGAGTGCTTGGCGATAACGAAATCAGAAGACAACAGCATCTCGCGAACAATATAAACCAGCATTTAAAGATTATAAAGGGTACCCAATTGACGGCAATAATAACTCCCGACTCTACCCTTCATATGCATTTAGTGTCACTTCTAGTCTCTGTCTTACCTTTCTCTACTCTGGTTGCATCACAGGTAGAGCCGGTAGTATTTAGCATCGTAGTCTCAGATGCTGGTAATAAGGATAATGGCGAGACCGTATTTCAACCCCAGTCAGTGATAGCATCCAAGTCCAAGCAGGACATCGTCCAGTTCCACTGTATGTCTTTCGCTTCTACAACCGCTCTCTTCTTCCCAGACCTTTTCCCTCATATTTTGAATAGTCTTGAAAGGAAACCACTCGGTTCGGCAATCTCTCGGATTCGAGGCGCCGTGCGTACCTCTCGAAGGAGGACTGGACTTCTGGGAGGGGTACGCTTCACCTGATGGGTCACCGCCAGAAGGAATAATAGTCGGGCCCCCGATATTCCTCAATAAGACAACCACAAACGACACGATATGGTTCTACGATCCTAATACGTGTGGGCAAGGAGGCGTTGGGGCTATCTACATTGAACACCCCGGCTTGGACAACAATCGTACCATCCAGGCTTTTGTGGTGAGTGCTGCTACTTCCCCGCGCTCGGCGTGGGCTTCAAACGTTCAAGATAGAGTAGCTGCTTACATTGGTGTATTTCTCAGGAGAATGCTATCCGATTGAATAGGACGAACTCAGGCTCGGCTATCACCCTGAGTGGGCAGGTTGGAGTGGTACAATGGGCCGTCGGATTGGCAATAATTGCGGTTGTGTTGTCTTCAGTATTCTAATCTACGTACCTCCAAGGCACTGTGCTCCCGGTCTTGAAGTGTACATTGCTGTACTCTCAGAGTGAATATAGTTACTGAGGGTGACTCAAGGAGAACACGGAGACTGCTCAGTATACAATGTACATGGGCCCTACGGTCACCCGATGGAAGGTAGGTAGGTATGTAGGGCTCATACTTCCGGAATAACACATTCGTACTCGATCAACTGTCTAGTCTCAATCAAGTCTCAACTCTGAATATCTTTGTCCAAATATTGTACAGTGACTGAATGAACTATTGCTACATATTTATGTACAAGGGATACTACGACCGTTCCCGATTCTCTAGCTGGCTATAATCGTCCCTATTTCTCTCCTAGGTGTGGGCTATGGGAGCCATCCTCAATCTGTGACTCGATATCCATGTCCCCTCCACTACGCGCAAACGCCAAAGAATGAGATAACCTTGTCTCGGACATGGCGGTTGCCGCCCCAAGATGGGTAGTCCACGACTTCCCGGTCGTCACCTTAAATATAATCATCTGCGGTGACAAAGCCTGCGGAATGACGATATTGTGAGTCTCTCTTCCCGTTAACAGTGATCGTAAGAAATAAGGCTCACCGAAAAAGTACTGAAAAAGAACCCTGTCATAACCAAAAGCCCACTCATCTTCCTCAAACTCTCGAACGTCTTTATTCGCAATATCGCGAGCGACACAGCAGCATGAAGAAGTCCAAACACCGCCAAAGGCAGCGCAGACTCAATAAGCATCGCCACCACGCCTGTATACGGTTTGAACGCTTTCCCAGGGAGAGCGGATATGGTAGACCGCGCCGTTATGAGTTTAAAGAGGATGAGGGAGGTAATTATAACGTTTGTCGAGGTTGTTAGAAGGATGTTAGCGATGGTTATGGTGGTATCGCTGACTGTGTCTTGTGCATAGAAGATGCCGATCGCTACGATAGTTCCTGGAGTTATTTATGGGCTGTTAGCATCAATATGTCTATTTTCGAAGCAAGATTCACTAACCTAGATAGGCCAGGAAGGTAAGTGCAGGGAAAATGACGACCCAACGTCGGTCGTACCACACAATATAGCACCTATACAGCTAGAAACGACGAACGGCATGAGTCGAAATCCCAATCCCACTTACTCATCAAAAGTGATGAATAGGAACACTCACCAGAACACCATCCCCAATCGCAATCCACCCATATGTCAATCCCGAAATCGTCATTCTAACCCAATATGCTCCATCATTCTCCGCAAGCTTCGCACTACTGGTAATTGCTGTAGCCATTTCGGCCCACCCCGAGCTCTCGCTCATCGCATAGAAAAAGTGGTAGTTTGACAAAGCAGCTGCCAGAGCGCTTAAAACGAATATAAGGAAGCTAACCGCAATATATGGTATACGAGCTCTCTTCTGCTCGCGCGGTGTTTCCAGAAACACTGCGAGAATATAGCAGAACATGAAGCATTCTATGCCTAGACGGAATAAAACATTGAACAAGACGATGGAAATTTGATAAGTTCAGACTCCAGGCTTTGGTATGGTAGGAGAGGGTGGGGGAGGAGGGCGTACCTGCTACGACCAGCGAAAGCGAGTTTCCGGCATACAAAGAAGTACCCAGAGTAAAGCCGTACGCCTCAAGCCTTCCATCCTGTGAAGCCATCGTATCTATATGCCCTAGTATACCAGCTAGGACTAGTCAAAAGTAGTAGAATCGAGGTGGGGTAGAGCCAGCTCTGCCTGGGTATATGTCTACCGTAACGTAGGTCTTGTAGGAGCGACTGGTGACTACTAGCCAATGTTTGACATTCAACCCGGACCGCCTACCTAGAGCTTTAAGCATTTCTGGCATTCCGTTTCCAATGCGATATTAATCAGAAATGCCCAAATTTTCTCTGTGCATTTATTGATATTTATGATATTCGTTGCAAATCGCACGAACCTGGTCATCCTAGAAACGTCAGATTGCAACGGCACTCGGAGTCGCAGCGCCTTGGTACACTCGGGCACAGTGCATTAGCACAATCATTACATTTGTTCATACGTACGGTGACTCTAAAGGCCTGATCTTCTGATTCTCCTGGCCCATGATTCTCCGCCTGCCCATCCAACTTCTCCGGTTGCTGATCGAACCATAGTATGTATCACTGTTTCCACTACAGCACGTTGCGTGACCTGCATTGATGTCCCTCAATCAATTGAGTAATATACGGGCCATGGTTATGCAGGCGATCAAGAAGACATGAGAAATCAAGAAGAGAGGGAAGTACATATGTAGGACGAAAAGCAATGATAGGCATTTTTGAAAGACCGTGAAACCCGTTTGATGATGGTGAAGGCTTGCTTCAAGGGGCGAGCTTCTTGTTGCGATGAGATAATTTAGAAATAGAAATATTCCACGACTCTCCAGGACCCCAATTCTTCATCAAATCGACAAAAAATGTTCCAATCGAGCAGCCTGAGCAAGGAGTAACGGTGTACATTTCCGTTTGGTCTGATATGAGGGCGGTGATGGCGGGAACCGTCGGTGATTGCTTTGTCGGATCAACTTACATCAACGCCAACGGGACTCCACGGACCGCCCGACAACCTTCTCTCACTGTTCCCACTACGGCCGCAACGACGATACGGGCTGTAAACCCACGTGCGATATATCCAGGTTCACTGGAAGGAAAGGGCGGGGTACTACCAAGAGTCTCTGCCATCTATTCACGATAACCTTGAATGTTCATGGGCGCTCCGTGGACCGTGGCCATCGAGTTTCAATGTTCCTGAAACTTTCGTCGCCGTCGGGACTTTTGACCGCTACACGTGGAATGGCATCTGGATAGCCGGCGCTCTTTGGCGTCGTTTCACTTCCTACTTATTATTGTCGGCGGCACAATCCAGGACTTCTGACCTCCACGGTGCATACAGGGTTTGGGTGCTCAGCTGTGCTCAGCAATGCCAGTAAACTACGTAACCTTGGGCCTCTCAACCGCCCTCCTCCTCGCTTTCTCAACTCTCTACATTCGTGTCAACGACAAACGGCTCCAACGACACCCCGATAGCATTAATTCTATATGGAAACCTATCGCGCCTTCCGACGCGCGCCAAATGGCCCAAGAAATGCCGTCCAAGTGTGCTTTTAAGGAAGACGAATTTAGAAAAGAGCTTCCTCCAAGGACTGGGAGAAGGTATATCGTGGCTGGAGGTGTACGTTGTCTTCGCTATATTAACACGAAGGTTTAATGATCTGACTGTGCTTGGGGGTGATGTAGGGAGGATTCCTGGGTGGATGGATCGTCACCCACCTCCTACAACGCGGCGAAGATCCCAAGAACATTCGAGTCCTAGACGTCCGAGAACCCATCAACACCGCCGTCTCCTCCGCACAAAAGCAGGGTTTACAATTTATCCACACTAACATCGCCGACTCAAAAGCTGTGAATGAAGCCTTCACTGCTCCATGGCCTGGCTCTGACGACGATTCCCGACAAGGCGTAGCGGAATGGGGCATCACGGTCTTTAACACAATCGCGAGTATCAGATACTACGAACGCAGCCCTGCCTTCCTCTCTCGTTCAACCCTCGTCAACGTCCAGGGTACCCAAAACATCATCGATGCATCCAAAAAGATCGGCGCGACCATCTTAGTCTACACTTCCTCCGCAGGCGTCGCTTTCAAACCCACCCGCGCGCTCCTTTGGCCATGGGAAACCGAACCCAGACACTTTGTGCAAGTTATCAACGACGACGACGGGATTATACCTAAATCCCACTGGGAGTATTTTTCGAATTACGCTGTTACGAAGCGGATGGGGGAGCTTCTGGTGAGGAATGCTGATAAAACGTCTACTGGAACAAAGGGTTCGGAAAAGTTCCTGCGCACTGGTACTATTCGTCCGAATGGGATCTATGGGCCGCAAGGCGATATTTCGTACGGCTCGTACCTCGTTCGAAAGACGAACTTGATGTGGAGTAAAACAATCCTTCAATCAGTGTGCTTCGTCGAAAACTGTGCTTTGGCTCATCTGCTGTACGAACGACGACTTCTCGACCTAATCGCCCAAGATGCTACACGCTATAACGAGATCGGCTCTACCAAAAAGCGACAGCCTCTCCCGGACATCGGAGGCCAAGCATTCTGTGTCGCAGATTCCGGCCCTTCACCAACCTACATCGACATCTGCACCGTCCTCGAAACCCTAACCCAGAAAGAGTGTCACTTTATCTACTTCTCTCCAACAATCCTCGCACTCATAACACAAGTCATCGAGGCATACTATCTCGCGCAATTCCACCTCACATCCTACTTCCCTTTCCTCACAAAGCTTATGAAGCCGTTAACGGGGGACATAGTGAACCTTCAGACTGCTATTTCGAGCATAACAAGTGTGCATGTTATTATTGATGATTCGAGGGCGAGGTTAAGTCCAGAGAAGGGTGGGTTGGGGTACAGGGGCCCTTGGACAACTATGGAGGGGTTGCATAAGACGTGGCAGGCGCATATTGCAAGCACCACCAATGGGAAGGAGTAATAAATATACTTTACCTGTAATTTATAACGCGAGTAGGTACGAACTTTCTGCGTACGTGTTATTTAAACAGACTCGGAGCTGATTCGCTGTTGGTTAGGTATTTACACGTAGGGATGATACGCATAAAGGGGCACCTACCCTTATTGCGGGTGAACGTTTGAACGCCGACGACCTTGGCAAACCTGTCACGATATTCGCCTCAGTGCTCGGCAGACCTACTTCGCTGGCGCTTCCGATGCATAAACATCGGTTCATGGTCCGATTCTAGGGCGCTCCGGTAGTGGATCAAAACAATCTGACCATCAACAGCCATCGACCCTAGGGCTCGCACGATGTCAAGAATCGAAAATTGAACGATGATCCTGAATCTTTCCCTCCTGTAGTGACAACCTCCCCATCCCTCCTTTCAAGCCGCTAAGGGCTAGGACCAGCTGTGATACCCTCGACGATGATCACATTTGCAGTCACGACGACTGTGGCAGCAGTCCTCTTGATGCTATACGTTCGGGTGAACGACAAGCGGCTGTACCGCCAACCTGCCACTCTCCGTTCATTAGGCCAAGAACCTGTTGGGCGTGAGAGGGCACGAAAGTTAGCCAAGGAAATGGCACAAAGAAATGACTCGAAGCAGGACGAGTTGAACGCCCAGATCCCTCCTCAAACAGGGAGGAGGTATATTGTTGTTGGAGGGGTACGTTTATAACGCCTCAAACTTCGAGCATCGCCAACTAAATTCTTGACACTGTCTCCTTTATGCCTTATGTCCTATTTCAGGGAGGCTTCTTAGGGGGAAAAATCATCACGCAGCTCTTACAACGTGGCGAAGACCCCAAGAGTATCCGAGTGATAGACATACTAAGAGATCCCACTAACGCTGTCGTGGCCGAAGCACGATCAAACCAAGGACTCCAATACATCGAAACAAGCGTTGTGGACCCAAAAGCCGTCAAAGACGCTTTCTCCGCTCCATGGCATGACGGAAAATCCGCGAAAGGACAAGAGCCGGGCGTCACTGTCTTCCACAATGCCGCTAACATCCGATACTTCGAGCGCCTTTCACTCTTCCTCCCCCGTTCCACACCTGTCAACGTCGAAGGCACCCGGAACATAATCAACGCTTGCAAACATATCGGTGCGGATGTCTTGCTGTACACTAGTTCCGCTTCGGTGGCCATCAAGTCGTCTAGCCCGCTTCTCTGGCCTTGGGAAACAGAGTCCAAACGGTTTGTGCAAGTTATCGGCGACGATGACGGTTTGATTCCGACTAGGCACCGTGATTTCTTTTCCAACTATGCTGTGACGAAGAGGATGGGTGAGATGCTTGTTAGAGAGGCCGACCAAACTCCTACCGGCCATGGAAGGAGCAGATTGCGCACAGGAGCTCTTCGTCCGAATGCTATCACTGGACATGGGGATATCAGTTTCGGTGCGTACCTCGTAAGAGGTATGAACGTCACCTGGACCAAGAATAGCATGCAATCGTTTTGCTATGTCGAGAACTGTGCTTTGGCCCATCTCTTGTACGAAAGACGTCTTCTGGATCTTATCTCTCAAGACGAGATTACTACTACTCGGACAGATACTCCTAAACCTTTTCCAGACATCGGCGGGCAAGCATTCGGAATCGCAGACCCAGGTCCAGTCCCAGCCTTCGGCGACATTTACACATTCTTCGAAACTGTGACGGAAGGAGCATGCTACTTCATCTATACCTCCCCAACCCTGATGGCTCTCCTCGCGCACACGATCGAAGCGTACTACGTCTCCCAATTTCTCATCACATCCGCCTTCCCATTTCTCTCTAACATCTTCAAGCCATTGAAAGGCGACATTGTTAGCCTGCAACCATCGATATTTACGCTCTCTGCTGCACATATCATCGTGGATGACTCAAGGGCAAGGTTAAGTCCGGAGAAGGGTGGGTTGGGGTACAAGGGAGTTTGGACTACAATGGAGGGACTGTATACGACATGGCAGGATCATGTGGCTGCTACCAAGCAATTGTGATACATTATACTAGACTATGTACCAGGAATACTAGTACAAATCCCTTGTAACTTGTTCTAGGAGACCTGTGGTGGGATCTGGTCCAGGATGCTGTGCAAGGGGCAAGATGGGGAACCTGAATTTAAGTGTACAACAACATTGTGAGCTGTGTTTAGGTGGTGTTTAGAAAGCTGTGTATATGGCACCACCATTGGGCTACATGGTTATGGAGAGCCTCCTTAAGCATCTGAGTGGAAACAGCCTTTAAGTCCTATGCCAAGGAAATTATGCGATCTCAACCAGCCCCCCTCCTATGTGGCTGGAACAAATAGAAGGAGAAATATTTAAAACATACAGACCCCTACAACTTGGCATGCTAGCATTAATTAATAGTCTCCAACATCAGCAAAAGGGCGGTCCCATTGGAATCTCATACAAGGTGAATTAATTTCTTGGTGCGGTGACATGAAAATGTATATATTCCGAGATTACAGACTCCTTACCATCTTACGGGGGTCATTGCAATGTGTTCCAATTTTATTCAGTACCTTCCATGTCGAAAAACTTGATCTCCGCTCGGCAACGCTAGTTCCATGCAACGCCGGGGAAACCTAATGCCGGACAGGTATCGGGCACGGCAACGGCAGGCAAACAGCTGTTCGGCGAGGGTGCAACGGCCATTGACCCAGCGGTTCGGCGAGGTTGAAACGGCCATTGACCCAGCTGTGCCTTTCTTGGCAACGGTTTTGGCCGCGCCTCGCGTTGCCACGGCGTTGTTACGGATCACAACGGCCATCCGGGATTTCTGACAGTCAAGGTTATCCAAACCTTACAAGGTTAACCAAGGATGCTCTATGGCTCCCATTGTGCTCCATCCCTCTGTGAGTACTGTATAGCTGTACTTTGATGCAAGTATATTGAATGTTACCCAATCGGCTAGAAGCCATAGGAAGGTATTCCCGCAACCTGTGATTCGTCAAATAATAAGTATCAAATGGCGCCATGGTAGTCTATAAATTTCTTCATGTTACTACATCCAGAGGTCCTGATATTTACTTCTTTATCAAGTAATGTATTTAATGTCTTAGTCTACATGTCTAATTTTTCTTAGCTTTAGATGCCAAAGCCACAACAGCAGGAAGTGCTGGTCAAGAGGCTCGCTCATAGGAGATGGCATGTGTGGGGAAAATGTTGCCGCCCCATCAAATATACTTAACCGGTGACTTTGGAGAAACTGGGAGTCCTGTCAGGTATACGAGGGTCTTACAATGTAACAAGCAATGTGACAAGCTCAGGCAACTATATGGGATATATTGGAATGTTATCCAAACATTCCAAAGTCTTCCAAGGTTACAACAAAGCTTCCAAGGTTATTCTGCCTTCCAACGACAACCATTATATTGGATTTTAATCTTCTGCATGCAAGGTCTCCAAGTTTATCCNNACGGGAGCAACCTTTTGCTGATGAAGTCAGTTGCTAGTGAGAATGCTATGTTGTTTGTACCAATATAGGTGTGTGCAGCTTGCAAACAATCAGTACACCTATTCATTTTCAGGAAGGTTTGATGCATGGGTATGTGATCCCTGGGATATAATGCAAGCCAAGAAATAAGGCTTTGATAGGCAACCACCATTTATTGGTCTGGCTTCTATGAGTAATGCAGTATATGCCTGTGTATGGGAAATGGTCCAGTAAAAGTCTGCAAGATTGTGCTAATCCACTGTGGTCGGACAAGCAGGACATGCATGTATGATAACATGGCAAGATTTAACCTGACTTGCCTAGTTGCTCAGTGTTTATGCCAGTCTCCTCCACATCCCACACTATCAAGATGATATCTCCTATACTCATTTGCTTAATTCTAATGCCCTACTACATTTTCTCTTCACATCTCCAATGTTTGACTCTGGTATATAGGGCTCAAATACAATAATACTGTGTTTGTCACAGACATATGATCATTCACCCAGATTGCCATGTTGAACAGGGGCACCAACTTGACAAACTTTGAGCTCATGCTGTCGTGAACTGCCTATTTTTC
>FTPT01000195.1:65200-84887 GCA_900156845.1 Coprinopsis strossmayeri
GTGCAACTAGTCTCCTCCGCTCCTAAGTCAGTTAGTGTTTTGGTTTAGTGTTGCACTGTTCGCGACACATGCCCTTTCAGCAACAAGCTGGGCACCTACAGTCTTGAGGATGAGTCAGATTTTCTTGCACCTTCTCCAGGAGCCTCAGCTAATTCCAATTGATGGATCTCAGAATTCATAGACAGAAAGTTCAGAGGAATACACAATCTTGTGAGTTGTTACAGAAACTTTGCAGTTACTTATGTATAAGTCCAACACAGCACTCTAGTCACCAGCCATCATGCATCACCATGTGGACCACACCTACACTGAGATGGTAGTATCTGACACTGCCTGCTCTTCCAAGCCTTTGGACACTGGCACATTCTGCTCAAATTTGATGGCTGATTCATCCACATAGGATTGCATGTCATGATCAGCCAAATGGATGTGGAGGAGCATCCTAGTTGAGAATATGCCATGCAGGGTCATTTGAAATCTTTCAAGGACAATGCAGAATAATTAGTGAATGATCTATGGAGTAGACTTAACAGACATCTCACACTGCAAATAATGACATATTGTTATGCTAAATTGAAGCTTTAGCAGTGCTCAATATCTATATGGATGTCAGAACTCACTGGTGCAGTGATATTGAAGATGATGTTTCCTGTCGAAGCCACTGTAGAATCAAGGCCCATGGTTATGTTGGAGAACTAAAGAGGACAGTAAGGGTACACCATACGCACTGACAAGTCCAATCATGTAGACTGTCCCATTCCAATAAAAGACTGCTAGAAGAGGATCCCTCCCATGGTACCATCTTCGGTAAATGAAATACAAGGTCATTGTGGTCATCACTTATTGAGGATTTAGGCATCTTGGCATGATTTAAACATAGCCTAACAGGGAGCATTGGCTTACCTACTTCATTCATGAGTACAATAGCCCATGCTGCAGCCAGCCAATTGCCCTCTGACTTCAGAAATAGGCAATTAAAATGCAGCAATCTCGGAGGTGGGGTGTCATCTAGGGCAGGAATTTGGATTTGGGTCATGACCAGAGGGGCATAGGTGACATGTGAGATAGTAAGGGTACTTACAGGTTAGCATCAGCAGATCCTTCAAACTTAAACCAACTATAGTTGCTATAGTAACCTGAGTAGATAAATAGATTAGCTTATAATGAATATTGAGAGAGGCATTAACAGTGCTAACCATAAAAAGAACAATGAGAAGGACTCCAAGTCGATATGTCTGTTCACCAATAGCATGAACATGAATAAAAAGAAAAGCTAAAGTAAGAGTCAGAATTTTCTGAATGCATTGTTATGAATTGAAAGCAGCAACCTTGGGCAAAAACAATGATTGAAATCATCCAACCTAGCAGCTCTGGTTCACAGCCAAGAAATTGGAGGGACAGACTTTGACAATGACTTGCTTACCATACTGGATGTGAACATTTTTGCGACAGGCTGACCCCTATAATTTTGATGGTAGCTGTATTGGTGAAGCATGGGATCTCAATGGGTGCTGACCTTGTCTTCTGAGTTATCAACATAGGTGCGGAGAACTGAAAACAGCATCAGGGTCTGTGTATCTGATACTTCTAGTTGAAGACACCATAACTCACTCGAAATGAACATTGGATAGTAGATCCCTGGCATATAGCGCAAGATGAGAAATAAACTCTTGACTGGCCACCATCTTTTGGATGGCCAGATGAGTGTGACCTACCCCTGGTTAGTAGCTGGTACTTGAGTACCATCATACCAAGGAGCACTCACCTCTAAAAGTAGAGTTTCGAAGTAGTCACATGCCTATGATGTGACCAGAACACGTTAGTGCATAGTCTCTCAGATGTTTCCAGGCCTGTTTGTACACACCCAAAGCATCATACATGCGACTAGACATTACAGTTGATGAGGGCAATGAGGGTAAGTCATACAAGTAATTTTTCTAGATGAGAATGTTACCTTGAACAGACTAAAACAGAACATGAGTAGGTAAGTGGCAGCAAAAAGATACAGTACTTGCTGACAAGCACTTACTGAGGTGGGTATGTTAATTTCAATGGCCCATTTAAATCTCTCTTCGTATCGTTCGAACGACATTCAACTAAATCACTTTCTCGCAGGGTGTCTGGCTGTCTGTATCTGACTCCGTAACTCTGCGATAGTGTTCCTGTTGCTCAAAGTCACAGGCAGAATGCTGTGAGAGAGTGGAATGTGAGAATGTTCCAGCTACTGGGGGCCTGAGAGATGTGACGAAGCAACGAAGCTTCTTCCCATTTAAATACCGCATTCCTATCATTCATAGCATGGCCTTTAGATGGACATGGAGACTCCATGTGGCTCCGGCCCCTCCAATACCCACGTCACCTCAAGAAGGCCACAAGAAGTAATCAGTACTGATAACTTGGTTCAGTAGAACACCTGAACCTCGGAACAGTTGATGCTTATCAGGGCATCAAATCACAGTGGAATCAAATTCGAGTTGAAGGAAATCTGAGCCAGGAGACCACAATATTCTCAAGCTGACATCGAGAAGACATTAACGGAGGCAACCCTGGAGGCTCCTGTGGAGCGTGCCACAGACATAAAGGGATGCTAGAATACTGTGAGCTTCGAGTGTTTTATAATGAATGGGACTTATTTTTGACTACTCACATCATTCAATCTATCTTTATGCGCGCTCTAGCCTCTTCTTTTTGAAGCCCTATACTGATTGACTAATCCACCCACCACCGTCTGTTTGATTTCCCTGACAAGCCGTCTACATAGCAACTCCACCTCAATCATCCCCATCTTTCTCTCAGAGCAACGCAGAGGCATCCATTTCAAGGGCTCAGCGCCGAGCACTTGAAAGTACCGAGTCCCAACATTCAAGATACTTTGAACCCCGTCCTGGGTGATTCCGAGTCCCCATTTAATTATCTGTCCTCCATCAATCAAGAACATCCCCCCTACATCTGGGTTGCAGTCACCTTCTGCTTGCCAATTTGATTTGGCCTGCTCTTCTTTCTGGTTTGCCAACTCGCCAAATAGAGGATGCAGGCCCCTGACCGCCGGCATTCCGAAGGACGTCAAGAGGACTATCACCGTCATTCAGCATGATCAGCATTGCGCTGAACCATGCAGCCACGTGTGCCGACTCTGCAGTTCACCGCCGTCCGTCGCTGTTCTTCTCGAGTCTCCCACTGCAGTGACATCTTTGGTAGATGAAATTTAAGGTTATCACGGTTACAAAATTCGGTCTCTTACGTACTAGCCAACTGGAAACTTGACTTACCTATTTTGTTCATGAGACAGTACCCCAGGCCGAAGCTTGGTTGGTTGAATGTAGGCAATACCAACTGAGGAGGGTCAGCAGTCATAACAGCTCGAAATCATTCCGGGGTCTGGGCACACCAACACGCATAATTGGGTACGGGAGTACCGGGGTGTAACACAAGCCAAGAAGCCCATGACTAGGTTGTGTCGGAGGAGCTTGCGGTTTAGGTTTGAACACGCAAAACATACTGAATGACAGCTCCCCATTTGGGGCCACCGGCTCCTCCTGCCGTGATGCTTAAAGCTCTCTCGGCTTTCCTGTGCGAGCAAAACAGAAAGAGAGCATGAGCGTGCTCGAGCGAGTTCAGGAGCACTAGGTTTCATCAAAGCGGGTGATCATTTCCTCTTCGCTTTTCGTCTACACTTTGGTGGTAGGCCAGGCCAGGCAACGAGAGCCTCAGACAATACAATAGTATTTGGATCTAGAGTCGACAGCAAGCAATCAGAAACAGCTGTGCACCAGCAATTCTTCGTTACCTACTCGCGTCTTTCCATCCTGTCCAGCCACCCAGCTCGCCATGTCTCATGCTTCCAAGGCTCGTCGATATCGCCTCTCTCGTGCGGGACAGCAGTGATATCGTTTTCTCTTGAGCTGTCGATCAGTTGGTCAAGTTTCAGGGTCCAAAATGTGGGTAAGACTCGATATTACAACCATTTGAACGCCAATATGCCGAGCAGAGGACGTGGCGGCGAAAGGAGATGCAAACCCCCGGTGTGACAGCACGAAACCACGTTTGTCACAGACACGTGATCTTTCACCCCGTCGAACAGGGGGTTCAACTTGACGAACTTCGAGCCCTTTCAGCAACGAGCTGGGTGTTTGCAATCTCGAGGTCAATGAGATTCCCACACATCTTCCTCTGGAGCCTCAGCTGCTTTCGATGAATGGATTTCAGAACTTACAGACGGAAAGTTCCGATGATTTTTTGCCAAGGAATACAGAACCCCATGAGTCGTTACAGAAACCTCGCAGTTAATAATTATAATCTACCCCAAAGCGAAACGTTACAGTAAAGAAAGGAATCCAAGAGATAGAGCATAAACCGTACATTCTAGTCACGAGCTATGGTCCTCTACGTCTACACTGACACGACCGTACGTACTACCTGAGACACCGGCACATTCCGCGCAAATTCAATGGCTGATTCATCCACGTAAGGCTGCAATACATGCCCGGCCAAACGGATTTGGAGGACCATCCTAGTCGAAAATATGCTATGCAAGGTCATTTGAACTCTGTCAAGAAGACACGAAATCGTTAATGACCCTATTCCAGGATTAACGAATGCCTCACATCGAGAGCATGTATGCATTGCTATGCTGTGCTAAAACTTTAGTAAATCCCTGGGCCGATAGATCTGAGAACCCACCGGTGCGGTCATGTTGAAGATGATGTTCCCCGTAGAAGCTACTATTGAATCAAGGTTAATTGTCTCCATGGCTATGTAGATACAAAGATGGCAGTAAGGGTACGCACTGACGAGTCCAATCATATATACCGTTCCATTCCAATAAAAGACTGCTAGAAGAGGGTCCCCACCGCGGTGCCATCTTCGGTAGATGAAATACAATGTCATCGTGGTCATCACTCATTATAAAATTAGGTCCTTCAGAATGATTCATACGTAGCTCAACTGGGAGCCTTGACTTACCTACTTCGTTCATGAGTACAATACCCCAGGCTGAAGCCAGCCAACTACCCTCTGTCTTAAGAAACATGCAATTGAAGATCAACAACCTCGGTGGCGGAGTATCATCTAGGGCAAGAATTTCGATTTTCGTCATGATCAGACTAATTTAAATGTACTTACAAGTCAGCGTAGTCAGATCCTTGAGACTTAATCCAACCATAGCTGCTATAGTGACCTGAATGGAATAGATAGATTAAATGACAAATACTGAGGAAGGCAATTAACAGTGCTAACTGTAAATAGAGCAATAAGAAGGACTCCGAGCCGATATGTCCTTTCGCCGATAGCATGAACGCGTATAAAAAGGAAAGCTGAATAACAGTCAGAGCTCGATGGATGCATTATTACGAGTCGATGGCAGTGACCTTGAGCAAAAATGATCACTGCAGTCATCCAACCTAGAAAGCCTAGTTCATAACGGGAAAGGGATGGACAGACCTCGACGGACGACTTGGTGCTTACCATATTGGATGTGAACGTATTTGCGACAGGCTGGCCCCTACGATTCCTGATGGTAGTTGTTTCGATCATGCATGAGATCTCTACGGATGCTGACCTTGTCGTCTGAGCTATCAATATAGGTGCGAAGAACTAAGAAAAGTGTCAGTGTTAGTATATGCGAGACCTCAAGTTGAAGATACTGTAGCTCACTCGAGATGAATATCGGGTAATAGATCCCTGGTATATATCGCAGGCCGAAAAATAAGCTCTTGACTGGCCACCATCTTTCGGTGGGCCAGATGAGCGAGACCTGGACCCACCTTGGATACATGTCGCTGATACTCGAATACCGAGAAACACTCACCTCGAGCGGCAGAGTTTCGAAGTAATCGCATGCCTGAGATATTACAAATAAAAATCAATGAGTAATTTCTTGGATATCTTACGGCCAATTGATCCATACCCAAAGCATCATGCACCCTACTAGACGTTTCCAAATTCGTGAGATTTTTAATCCAGGATTTTACCGCCTTGGAAGAAATGCTACCTTGAATAGACTAAGGCGGAGTTACTGGTGAGGAAAATGCCAACCGAAATACACTGTTAACCGATGCCTTACCGCGCTGGGTATGTTTGCCTCAACGGCCCATTTAAATCTCTCTTCATATTCTTCAAACGACATTCGATTAAAAGGAGTCGACTGGTCTACTTTTCCGCTTTTATACACGCGATCTTGACAGTATCTGCGTCACTCCAGGTGGTAGGCAGAATGATGTGAGAGAGAAGATTGGAACGGAATAGCCCAGCTATTGGGAGAGATGTTACCAATCAAACAAACGACTTACCATTTAAATATCCTATTGGTATCATTGATAGCACGGCCTTGGGAGGTATACGAAGCTTCTGTGCGGATTCGAACGCCCAAACATCCATATCAACTTGGAGAAGCTCATAATCACCTCAGTATCTCCATCCTGATAAACTCCCCTGGTATAGCAACTGGCCCTTTTAGGAGTTACCGTCTACGTATAAGGGGACAGGAGGGACATCAGGTCATCCGCCGGTACGTGGCCACAGAACGTCAAGAAGAGATTCAGGTATCAGGGAAGGTATTGGCCTTCTTATGTACAACACGTTTTCGAGGTCAATACTACCGACATCAACGCGGCATCAACGCATGTGGCGGGCCGTGGACGTAGAGGGCTCAAAACGGTGTCTCTATGAACTTCGACATATGAACGGGATCTATGTTTGAGTACTCATCTCATTCGATGCGTGTTCTTCTTGATATGTGACGAGAATTCGGCATGTCCGGCAATGCCTTCTGTGTTATAATTAGATATCCGCTGCGCTCGCCGAGGCCTGGGGGTCACAGGGGTAACCCCTGACCTGAGGATAGCCACGGGGTCGTATATTTCGCAATTGGCCTCATCTTTTGCCTGGAACAATTGGCAGTCACTCTGTTCTGAGTATTCATTGATTTTCTGGAGCAAGCTAAGTTGCTAGAATTCGAAATTTACGGAGTATCGACTGTGTGGTACGTTCTGATACCAAAGTGTCGAGGAGATCGACTTGGGTCAGCCCTAGCTACGTAGAATTCAAAAGCGTCCAGTCCCGATCGCTTATGCCTACGTATGAAATATCCCGCAGACCACACTGCGCCACGGCAGGCGGACCCGCAGGATGTCGATGTGGGGATATTGAACCTGAACCACAGTCACGTCTGTATGTCGATTCCCTCAAACATGAAAGCCTACACCGCCGTGAAGACTTCTCCCATGTTTGTTTGCCTGGTTCCTGTGCCTGACCGCGTCTGTTCTTGCCCCGTTGACAACGGCGTATGCTGCTCAAATCCGATATGTGATTCTTCCCCCTCGAATATCGGTACTCGACCCGCCAAGCGTATCTGGAGAATTATCCTCGTCGAGAACACACTGTGTAGAGTCATTTGAACGCTTGCAACCCCAATCACATAATCGTCAGCGACAATAACCAATTGACGACTGTACAGTGGAGAAGCTCACATCGAGAATGAGTACATGCTAATATGCTAAGCTCATTTTTAGCAAGGACCAGTCCGAATAATGGACCAAAACTCACTGGTGCTGTAACATTGAAAATTATATTGCCAGTCGATACCCCTAAATGTTGTATAGAGTCCTTCCGATGTCGGTATTAATGGGGGTAATGAGCACACGCACCGACTAGACCAATCATATAGGCCGTTCCATTTCTGTAAAAGACTGCTAAAAGGGGGTCCCCACGGTGGTATCCCCGAAACGTGAAGTAGAGGGTCATGGCCGTCATCACTTGTTAAAGAAATGTTAGCGAGGGGCCGTTCATATTGCACAGATGTATTCACTGACATGTTTCATTTACGAGTACAATGGCCCATGCCGCTGCCAGCCAACTTCCCGCAGATTTAACAAAGACGCAATTGAAAACCAAGAGTCTGGTCGTCGGGGTATCATCTGGAATGAATTAGGCTTGCCTCGGGGACCCCACGCTAACTATAAATGAAGCAAGGATACTAACAGGTTAGTGTCGTCAAATCTTTTGCTACTAATGCAAGTATCGCTGTACCCGTAGTCTGCCAAAGAATAATCAGATCTCGAAAGCTTTAGGAGATAATCAACTAACCGTAAAATGGGCGATCAGATAAAGTTTAAGCCGATACGTTCTTTCTCCAATGGCATGGACGCGAAGAAAAAGGAAGACTTTCTAATTGTTAGAGCACGGATGGTGGCTTCTGGTGGGTATGATGTGCCGATACCTTGTGCTAAGACAATCACCAGGAGAATCATAACTGGGAATATCTCAGTTGGCTCGCAAGGCCGGCTAAAAAAACAAGCCTAGGTTTACCGGCTCACCAGAGTAGAAGAGGATATAGTTGCGACAGACAGGCTCCTAGGTTCGGCATGAAAGCATAAATCGCCAAGTTAACTAATAGTGGGAACGCTATGTTAACCTTCTCGTTGGTACCAATATATGTACACCCAACTTGCAAACGGTCAGTATATCTATTATATTTTCAAGAGGGTGTGGCGCACGAATGAAGAAAGCCGGATATGAGGTTCCTGGGACATAACGCAGGCCAAAAAATAAGGCTTTGACCGGCGACCACCTTTTATTGGTCCAAATGAGTGAAACCTGCTGTCAGCCTCAGTGTCCGGTCGCCGCCGCTGGAACACAGAAGGATTCACCTCCGTGGGAAGAGTCTCGAAGTAGTCGCATAGCTACGGTGCCAGTAATAAGCACTTTCTCGAACGCGGTAGAAGTTAAATCCATCTGCAAACATACCCAGAGCATAGCACAAGCGACTGACAGCATCAAGGTTCCATAGAGCAGGTTACTTCGTGTAATACTAGTTCGCGAGAAATACTACCTTGAATGGACTGAGGTGGAGCCGCAGTGAGCGAAGTAACCCATGATGGAGATCTGAAGGAGTACTGGTCGATAACTTACTGAGACAGAACCGATAGCCTCTAACGTATATTTGAATCTCTGCTCAGTATCTTCCAATGACATTCTACCGGACTAGCCTGTTTGTAGGATATGTAGGTTTGATAGTGACGAAAGTGAAAGCGATGTGAGGGAACCAGCTGCTGGGTTAAGCGGTACATATCTGGATTTAAATATATACGTCACATAGCTTGATATTTACCATCGCTAATGCAATGAATTACAGGAGGCTGACAGCGGTAGTTGAAGCTCCCGTGTAGCCTGATATCCGCAACACGCAAGACATTTCCAAGAAGTACAAGACCGACCAGCGAGGAATAAGGCAGTGCTGATATATTACTGCGAAACTGACACGATGAACAGTTTAGTGTCCATGGAATAATCAAATGGGCTGTGATACCGTGACCAAGACACCCACCTAAAGATGCTAGAAGAAGTCTCCAAATAATCGACACCTATACTCCGTCGCTGACTGGTAAGCGTCTTATATGAGCAAAGAATAAGGGTCTGGACTATGTAGTATGAGGAATGTAACTGGCAAATGGAAGCACGGATAAGTACCCACCAGTTTAGTGTCTCAATCACATGCCGATACCTCGTTAGAATTAGAAAGAATACTACGACCATCTCAGTTCGCGGCTCAACGACACTCTACTAGTTCAGCATATTACGGTTGTACTTAGATTCCGGAAGAAGTTGATGCCTTTTAAGACGCTATACGGTACTCAATCAACGGCGAGGAGAGGAACAGGGTAGCCTGGATAGAAACGGTGATATTATAGCATAGGACCCCCCGCGAATCCCTGATTAGTACCAGTGACTGCGGTGGACAGTGGAAACTTCGTCTTCTCAAATCCCTTCTATCCAAAAAAAAGTACTTGCTCACGCCAACGACAACGCCTGCTATCAAATTATAGTAGCACGGCGAGGAGCATTCTCCGTTATCTCCGACGGGTCGACCTTTATCAGGTATATCCATGGCTTCCCGGTAGATTCTAGAAGCGATTTAAATACGAGCAGCGCAAGGGGGAAACTTTGAAGTCGTCCGGTCACCGTTTAAAGACATTTCAAGCTTACCATCCAGGTTACCATCATCGGATACGACATAGTTTTCGAACTTGTAATACGTATAAATACAAAGTACCTTTCGGTAGATATATTATGTCTGTAAATAGTAGATATTAGATTTTACACATTGACCTTTCAAGTTGTTGTTGTGCTCTTAGTGCTTTGGGTTACTTGCGTGGGTCGAGGCTGGAACTCGATGGATGTCCCGACATTGGTACTAGAAGGGTCGGAATTTGATACGTTTCCAACCGAGCGTATTTGAAGAATCATTCTTGTGGAGAATATGCTATGAAGCGTTAGCTGAATGCTACAAGCGAGCAACGAGGACGACAGTTCTAGGTTATCAGTACGGCGCATATACGTGTAGGCTTGCAGCTCACGTTGCGAAAAGGTATTTCTCGTGGTGCTAAGTCAGAGAATTATTAGTACCCTTCATCTGAGTCTGATCTAAACTCAATCGAAACGACCCACCGGAGTGCTTGCACTGAAGATAATATTCGCCATAGAAGCCGCTAAAGCGACATCCTTCAAACCTAGATTGAGATGAGAAGCGAGCTGAGGAACGTACCGACGAGAGCTCCCAGGTATAGGGTCCCGTTCCGATAGAATACATCGAGCATAGGATTTCCTCGAGCGTGCTTCCTGTAGATGAACACCAATGATAATGTCATCATTACTGTCGACGACGGTTCGAATTTAGCTTAAATGCAGGCTCCAGGTAAGGAAGTAACGTACAAGCTTCATTGAACAGGACGACGGCCCATAGTGCTGCTAGGTAGCTCCAATCCAATAGGATATACGTGCACCTCAACGCCTCAAATCCAGCTGGAGGATGGCCGTCTACCGCACGGATGGATCATAACCACAGTCCGAGTCAGACCCACGCCGAATGGCCATCTAGAGAATAATAAACTCACAGACTAATGTCGACAAGTGCTTTGATATTAGCGCAACGATGATTGCAACGGTAGCCTGAGTCCTGTGAGATGATGAGGTGTCGCTTAACACGAGATGAACATACCGCGTAGTGGAAGGTGAGATAGTATTTAAGGAACCGCAATCGCTCTCCAATTGCATACACGCGAATACAGAGAAGTGCTAAAGTAATACAGTTAGTACAACTTTTGTAGACTCAATCCAAGGAAGAGGCGTACCTTGAGAGAGTACGATAACCAAGACGGTTAAAGCTACGTATCGTTAGACCTCAATGAGCAAAAAGTAGAGCTTTCCGACGTACCGGAGCACAAAACTAGGTAATTGCGACAGCGAGATACCTTCAAGTTGCCAATCGTTGTGTCAGCACATAATTCATGTATGGGTGTCAAAGACGACTCACATTATAGGCATAGTATGGCCGTTCGACTAGAGTTTCCTTGTCAGATATAAACAAATGATCCTAGGGTGTGACCCAAATACTTACGGACAGAGCAGAAAATGTATAGGATAGCCGGCGTATAACGCAAGCCGTAGAAAAGGGCGTTCACACTCGTGAATTTCTGTGCCCACACTAAGGAGATCTATCCTCTACGGTAAATTGAGCGCTCGCTTGGGAGAATGGTAATGCACCCACCTCTGAGGGGAGAGTCTCCAGCCAGTCGAACGTCTGCAGGTAATGCCGGACTTAGAGGAGGGGATCACTGGAGGATGGTGGCTCGACGCACCCAGAGTGCAACGCACGAGACTACGAGATGTTAGTCCTGCCAATAACACGAGACTATTAGTACTCACCTCGCGCGCACTGGGTTAGAGATTAGCCATAAAGACCTATCTCTCATTACGCCGAAAGACATACCGAGCTCACAAAGTTCGCTTGTAGGATCGTGATCACAATACCTAGCTCTTGCGGACTGAGGGCCATCCTAGCAGTTAACCAGAACTCGGATGAAGTGGGCGGTGATGAAGACCTAAACATAGATCCAAGTTATGCATCAGGAGCTCTGGACTTGTTCATTTTGCAACCGTGATATATCATGTCCGTGACTTCGGGGGAGAATCGCACAACAGATATCACCAGGGCTGTCGAATGATTACATACCTACTTAGGATGAATCATGACACCTCCTGGGAGTTTATGTCACTCGTTCTGTTTTTCGAAGCTATGGGGTGGGAGAAAGCCCTGTCCCAGGTACATAGCCTCGGGTAGCGATCATCGATTGGAAGCATCGTCGATATCTGCTCGAAGGCGATCTGTCGTGCAATACGCGTGTAGCTACGCCCAGTGGAATTGTAGGCACCTCTTGGGGACGGGAGTGGGGTGCCCAGAAGACAAGCATGGCTTAGTCCTCAGCGGAAGAGCCGAACGGAATAGCAACTGTGTCATGGCACACATGAAACGATGGGAGCAGCCTAGGGTCATCTATATAGAGACGTCACACTAATGAACTATGAATATCTGATCACGGAGAACATACAACATGTACTTAGTATGAGTGGCTTTGATCGGCACTCGTTGGGGCGCAACGGCGGTCGCGGGATCTGAATTGCGAGCACAATCCAATGCACTCAACGTATTGGTACGGAACCATGATCAGATTCCAAACCGGGTGCGCCGTTGCTCGGAACTCCTGCATCAGAAATTCAACACTCACTTCTGGAAGTAAATGGGGATCGACCCTTCGAAGCTGATATATATCTAGTCTGGCTTGCTCGAAAGATCTCTATTCAGAGGCCGTCAGTGCCTCCAAGTGATCCCACCACGTCAAGGGGTGTTGCTATAGGTCCGCCCATGCACTTTCTAATGAACACATCTAGTTTTGGTTTTGGTGGGTCTGGTCGCCGTCTTCGAGAAAGCTTTCACCAATTGCAACGAGCATAAATTAGAAAAGATTGGGTTACTTACCATGAAAGGATGAGGCATCCTCCCCCGTTACCAAATTGTTCAAACTTTGGGGAGATTGTGGGCCCGATTGTCTTCCAGGAGGCGAAGTGACAGCAGACCTTGAAGGTCAGAGTTTCCCTGAATCCTGATAGCCCGAGTGTTACCGTAAGAGATATAGTAGTGACGAGTCCACCCTCGATTCGTAGGGGCCGAATTGGGGTTCGGCATTCGCCGATAGCTTTAAGAACAAGCGAAGCTAAATAAAAAGACCCCTGTTCACTCGGAAAGTACGTCCGACTTAAGTTTAGACCTCCCACCTTGCTCCCAGAGCTTTGACGGGATAACGTTGTTTTTGGCTTCTATGACTCATACCAGCCTGTTGGATATCATCAAACGATCTCCCTGAAAGTTAATTGAAAAACGAGCAAAGATAGACGTTGACGAGTCGGATCGGAGAAACAGGCTGCAGAAATATGTATCTATTAGATTAGATTGAGGTATACATTCAGTCTCGTTGGTATCTGCGTTCGAGACATGGTCTAAGAGCGATAATCCCCATTGATCCTAACATATTCCTGTGAAATCGAAGATCGGTCAGCATCAGGTCAACACGAGCGAATGTTTAGAGAAAGAGTGAAGGAAGTGCCACTCACATAACTGAAATCGCATGTCCAATACTGCGCCTCAGCATTGCCCAACCCCCCAAGGTCAACCAGCAACTCAAAGTCCTCCTGGGTCATAATCTCCTTCGCCCTATCTTCATTCACTTTCTCCGGTTCACCATTGACCAAAACAGGCAGCGCAGCAGTCCCATCCGAGGGAACAATTGTCACGCTAACCTTGGTAGGATCGATGGAGGGTATATGGTCTCCAGTCAACGACGGCGACAGCGGAACCGAACCCGTCGCGGCCAGAATCCTCCCCCAATTCGCGTCTTCACCATACAGCGCCGTCTTCACCAACGCAGACGTCGAAATCCGGGAAGCAATCGCGTGGGCATCTTTATATGTAGGCGCGCCTTTGACTGTAACAGTGACGAATTTAGTTGCACCCTCTCCGTCTCGAACGACGAGTTTCGCGAGATCGGCAGCGAAAGTGGTGAGTTCGGATTTGAATGTTTCGTAGGCTTCAGGGGAAGTTTCTTCGTCGATGATGGCAGAAGCGGAGGGAGCGGAAGCACCGTTGGCGAGGACGTAGATGGAATCGTTGGTCGACATGTCACCGTCTACACTGATAGAGTTGAAACTCCTATCCACGGCGTACGTCAAAGCACTTTGCAAACTCCGGGGAGAAACAGCTGCATCAGTCAAGATACATCCAAGGAGCGTCGCATGGAGCTGTTTAGGGGCCGAGAACTGGGTAGAGGCGGGGCCCATGTCGGGGTGAATCATTCCGGCACCCTTGTCCATACCTGCCAAGCGATATTCCGTACCACCGATCTTGAACACTCGAGAACGCAGTTTGGCGAACGTGTCAGTTGTCATGAACGCCTGAGCTGCGCGCTCCCATGCAGAGAAATCTGAACCGAGAGAGGTTTGAGGGTTAGAAGGCGCCTGGGACTGGATGCCCTTGACGATATTCGAGATTGGAAGGTTTTGGCCAATTACGCCCGTCGACATGACCAGAGTTTCATGCTCGAACTCTTTTTTCGATGCAGCAGGCAAAAGAGCGTCGGTTTCTTCGACCATACGCCATGCATCTTCCAACCCTTGCTTCCCAGTAACAGCATTCGCGCAACCGCTGTTCACGACCACACCTCTGGCGTATCCTCCGTTTTTCGTCAAAATCTCGTTAGACACTAGGACAGGGGCAGCTTTGAAAGCGTTCCGAGTGAAGCATGCCGCCGCCGTTGTAGGCTTTTCGGATGTCGAGAGGATAACAGCTAGGTCAGGGACGCCTGCTTTCTTTTTGACGCCCGCATGGATTCCTGTGAGGACATAGCCTTTCGGGAACGATGAGGGTGGCAGAGTGCCATGAAGGTGGCTTTTTGAGGGTGCTGGTCTCGAATAAATGGGAGCAGACGAGGAGAACCGCTTGAAGACGCGGGCTAGGCTGGGTCCCGACATCGTGGTGGTGACTCGGACGAAGCGGGAGGGGATCAAATGGCTGGGTTTGAAAAACAATGATGGCATTTTATCTGATAATTATTTCGGCCGATCATATAGGCTCTAGCTTCGAGAACTTTGCGCGATTGGAGCATTAGTGTCGCGTTCGTAAAGACAGAACTCCCTCTCTTACATACCTGTGACTTTCAATTCGCCGAGAACTGAGGGATTTTCATTCAGATTCGGGAGTTTTGATCCATCAGTCGGCACTGGTCCTTGCTGAAAATGAACTTAGCATATTAGCATGTCCTCATTCTCGATGCGACCTTCTTTACTGTGCGGTCGTATTGTCGCTGACGACTAAGTGGGGTTGGGGTTGCAAGGATTGACACTTGGGTATCAGAAAGTACTATACAGTTGGTACTCCGTAAATCTTGAATTCTAGCGACCTAGCTTGCTGCAGAAAGTCAACGGATATCAGAAAAACTGAGTGGTGGCCGACTGTTCCAGGTGGAAGCTGAAGCCAATTGCAATTTATAGCCCCATGGCTACCCTTCCTGTCAGCAGGGACCGATTTAACCCTCCAAAAACCTTAGGCCTTGGCGTGCGCAATGGACGTCTAATTAGGTGGAATTTCTGCGGCCACCTGGGTTTGAAATTCGCGTAGTCCGGTTGGCCATACACAACCGAGTCAACTATCAAGAAGAGCACGCATTAAGAAGGATCGAATGAGATGAGTACCCGAACATAGATCCCGCTCATATATAGAGCATTCGAAGTTCACAGAACCGCCCTTTTGAGCCCTCTATCTCCGCGGCAGCCTGCATATGTTGATGCCACTTTGATGTAGATAGTGACCTCGAGAACGTATTGTACATAAGAAGGCCAACAAAACCTTCCTTGATACCTGGATATCTTCTTTATATTCTCCGACCATGTACCAGCGAACGCCTTGACGTTCCCTATACTCGGGTAGCAGACGGGTAACTCGTAAAAGGTCAAATGCTATTCCAGGGCAATTTATCAGTATGGCGATACTCTCGGGAGGTGATTATGAGCTTCTCCAAGTTGATATGGATGTTTCGGTGTTCGAATCCGCACAGAAGTTTTGTATACCTCCCCAAGGCCGTGCTATCAGTGATACTGATAGGGTATTTAAATGGTAAGTCTTTTGTTTGATTGGTAACATCTCTCCCAATAGCTGGGCTATTTCGCTCTCAATCTTCTCTCCCCCGTCACCTGGAGTGACGCAGATACTGCCAAAATTGCGTGTATAAAAGCAAGGACAACAGTCACCTCCTGTCAATCTAATGTCGTTTGAAGAATACGAAGAGAGATTTAAATGGGTCATTGAGGCAGACATACCCAGCGCGGTAAGGCATCGGATAACAGTGTATGTCCGTTGGTGTTTTCCTTACCAGTAGTCTCGCCTTAGTCTATTCAAGGTAGCTTTATTTCCAAGGAAGCAATATTCTGAATTACAAACTGTCATCTCTCGAATTTTGGGAACATCTAGTAGCGTCCATGATGCTTTGGGTGTGTATGATTGGGCCTTGAAACGTCCGAGAAATTACTCATTGAATTTTTTATATAATTGCTTTTTGATTGTAACATCTCAGGCATGCGATTATTTCGAAACTCTGCCGTTAGAGGTGAGTGTTTCTCGGTAGTAGAGTATCAGCTACATATATCGCCAGGTCTCACTCGTCTGGCCTGTCAAACGGTGGTGGCCAGTCAAGACCTTATTCTTTGGTTTGCGCTATATTCCAGGGATCTACTACCCAGTATTCCTCTCCGGTGAGTTATGATGCCTTTTGAACTTGAAGTATCACATGCAATGAACGTGCCGCTTTAGGGGCCAGCTTGTCGGAAATATGTTCACATTCAGTATAGTGAGTGAGCCGCTGTACAAGTCTATCCCTTTCTCCATCATGAACCAGGGTTGTTCAGGTTGGATGACTGCCGTCATCATTTTTGCACAAGGTTACCCCCTTCAGCTCATAACAGCTCGTCCGTCGGGTTTTGACTCTTGCTCCAGCTTTCCTTTTTATTCGCGTTTATGCTATCGGCGGAAGAACATATCGGCTTAAAGTCTTTCTCATTGCTTTTTTTACGGTTAGCATTGCTATTTATCTTGCTCAATATTCGTTATAATCTAATCTATTTATTCCACCCAGGCCTCTATAACAACTATGGTTGGATTAAGCCTCAAGAATATGACCACGCTAATCTGTATGTGCACCTATACCAGTCCGACTATGGTGCAAATCGAAATGCTCCCCCTAGATGATACCCCGCCACCGAGATTGCTGATGTATAATTGCTTATTTCTGAAGTCAGAGGGCCGTTGGCTGGCCGCAGCGTGGGCTATTGTACTCATCAACGAAGTAGGTAAGTCAATGTTCCTACTCTTGAATCATGCGGAGATGCTCAAATTTGTAATAAGTGATGACTGGGATGACCTTGTATTTCATCTACAGAAGATGGCGCTACAACGGGGCTCCCCTTCTAGCAGTCTTTTATCGGAATGGGACGGTCTATATGATTGGACTCGTCAGTGCGTACACTTATTGTTCTCTTTATCTACCAACATAACCATGAAGACAATTCACCTTGATTCTACAGTGGCTTCGACGGGCAACATCATCTTCAATATCACCGCACCAGTGGGTTCTCAGATTTGAAAACTTGTCATTTTCTAAAAATTGAGCGCAGCATAGCAACACGTACCCGCTCGCAATGTGAGGCATATGTTAAGGCTAGAGCAAAGATCACTAACGATTTCACGTCGTCCTTGACAGCATCCAAATGACGCTGCACAGCGTATTCACGACTAGGATGGTCCTTCAGCTCCGTTTGGCTGGGCAGGTACTATCACAAACCCATGTGGATGGCTCGGCCATCGAATTTGAGCCGGGTGGGCCGGATTCAAAAGATGAAGAACAAGTATTATCAGGCACGACCACGATGTAAGCCATGAAGACATGGCTGATACAAGTAGCACTCCAGTACGTCTACACCGCGAGTTTGCATGCGCATACAGTGTGCTGGACTACTTTTTCATCAGAACAGTGCTTTGCTTCATGGAATGTGATATTAATCTCGCTTTTAGTTAGACCTATATCCATTAGTTGTCCGTGGGGGTTCTTTACTCCTCTTCGACTTTCGTTTTTAGTTCCAAAATTGGCCCCGAAAGTATCTCAGATTCCAGAGGGGGAGGCAAGCAGGCCTTTTAAAATAAATAGATAGTGGAGTGGAGACCGCGCCACGTATTACCGAAAGAGTTATAGTTGGTCAGCTCGCTCTCGTTTCAGGATTAATTAAGGACAAAGGACAAAGGACAAAGTAGAAGCCCCTGTTTGACGTGACGAACGGTCACGTGTTTGTGACAAACGCGGTTGCTGTGACACTGGACTCTGAACCTCGAGTAGACTGGTCCGCCGCTCAAGAGAAAACGATATCGACCGATTACCTGTTTAATGGACTAAAAATCCACGGAGGACTTGGTGTATCGCACATGTCTCCTCGGGCAGCCAAAATTTTGGCCCAAATGGTTTCTCCAATGCCCTAATCCTTCGATCACATCGTTGCGCTTAGACAGCGTGGGCTGGTGGGAAAGAGGTGTCGACAAGGGTGCTGTTGACCTGCAACGGTGTATCTTGGAGCGCCGTTCTCTCGACAGTCTACGCGCACTTGTTCTGGGGCCAGAAGGACATAAGCTCCGCGAGGAGACGAATTACATACTCCTTGAGGACCTCGAAAGGTCTCCGGATTCCACTACGGTCTCTTTTGTGGGGTTAGAGACGACTAAGGTAAATATTTATGCTTACATGGATGATGTGGATGAATACCCCGGCTCTAGACCAGCGGAGATCGCATAGTATGTAGGTATAACAGCTTTGAAAATCCATTTCTGGGAAACACCCGGTGCCGGACTGATGAGGGAGGGGTTTCAAAAAAAAGGCGCTCCCGAAGGTTTCAAGTCGGATGAAGCCCATGGTTCTATTCATGACTCACGATAGTGCTATAGTCTATCCCCAGCTTGGTCGCGTTGTTGGACGTTGTGGTGAGTGATGGAGGTCATATCGAATGCGAGTACAGAGGGGCTTTTCTGAATTTCGCGCCGATAGAAGTAAAGAAAAAGAAAAAACGTAGTATTGGGGTGGTAAAAGCGTACAGGAGAGATGATGGGGAAAGAAAGAAAGAAGACTCATATATTCTGACTGGAGTACAGTTTTTAGGTTTATAAATGAAAAAAGTAAGTGGGAATCCAGGCGAGACACCACGGGAACTAGTGTTAACGGCAGTACGTACGAACCTCCGTAGGAATCGAAGCGTCGAGCGAGAGCAGAGTTCGAGAAGTCATGTGGGTAGGACGCGACTGCATACGCGTCCTCCAGAACGTCCATTTATGAGGCTACTCTCTGCGAGGGTGGAATTGACGTCGTAGCTTTCTCTCATTCGGAAGTCGTTGTCTAGATCCGGCGTTCCCGAATGCAGGACTCCACTCTGTAGATAGGTCTAGGAAAGTCTAGATCCTAATCTCCCAATACCTTCACAATGGATCGAGACAACAAATGCCTAGCTAGATACGACCCTTCGCCTACTATTAGTACCCTCTGAGTGACCCCAGCCGGGGGCGCGCTTCTAGTCTCTTTCCGTCCAATAAATTAACTTTCGAGAAACAAATCATAATGTGCGTTATTGAACGTCCACATGCGTTTGGAAGTCAGAAAGAGCAGAAGTCCGAATCGGCTTCGAGATCATAAATAATTGATCACTGTCAATGATGGACGACACAACATGAGGCAATGCAATTCGTTGATCATGATACAGTCAACACCGCAATAAC